>CABHPR010139456.1:41874-66675 GCA_902168415.1 Peromyscus melanophrys | reverse complement strand
TGTGTGTGTGTGTGTGTGTGTGTGTGTGTGTGTCTATCTGACTGATGGCTCGGGCTTGCCTGTAATGGTTGCCAGGAGAGAAGTGATGTGATATTGGCGGCCCAGAGGAGAAGGGATTCATGGAAGTCAAGAACATGGAGGAGAGCCCAAAGAATGGGCAAGATCAAGCCAGATGGAGAGACTAGAGGTGCCTGCTAGGTGGGGGAAGCATCCTCCAGCATGGTGGTGAGGCACTGAATCAACATATGGTTCCCACTAGAGCTGGAGCCACGCTAGGCTAGGGAGGACGCTGAGCTAGACCAAGTGAAGGTTAATGGTGAGCGGCTTTCCAGAGATGGGAGCAGATACCTGTGGCTACCAGGTGGATGGCTGGTAAGGAGGAGCCATCAGGTCTCACCAGAGGCTTTGAACTGCTGCGTCCATGTTGGGGGCGTATTGTAAGCCAGACGTTCATAGTGTAAAGACCTGGTGTGAGTGACGCAGGCCTGGCTTGGAGGGGGGATTCCAGCAGAACAGTTGAATGGGAATAGGTCTCGGTGAGTCTGGAGTATCCCTGCAGCCAGCCTCTAATTTTACAGCATGTTGTCCTAAGAGAAAGCTTTCTTTGCAGTGGTCTGTCCCGTCGTTCTGGCAGTGCTGGGCCATTATTATGAGCTGTGGCAATAAAAATCACTGCGATAATCAGAATACGACATTTGTTCAGTCTCTTAACTTGAGCATAAAGAAGACTGCCGATCTGGAGTGAGTGCCAGATCTGGCCTATCTACCCCATCATCACTTAATAACGATTATGGAGCCTCCCTGGGCACACAGTGCCCTGCCCAGCACTTGTGATATTAAATCTACCTAGAAGCAGGGTATAATAATGCTGACCCCGCAGGGATGTTCCAAGAATTAATTCCTGTGGGCTCTTCATTCCCCTCTTCTCCAACACATTCAATCTTAGGAACCCAAGGGCTGGTGACGTTTATGCCGTGAATTAAGAGATTCTGCCATTGCCCCTGGAACTCTTCATTATGGTCCCGAGTCGATCAATGGCAAAGAGGAATACTATTTATTAGTTAAGTGGATGCTATTGAATTCTTAATTTAAGTGGCTTTTAATTCAGTGTTTTACTTGCTGTCCTTCACGTTGCCCTTGCTCATACAAATTTGCCCATTAGAGCCCTGTGTGGGGCCATGCTGCTGCCTTCCATCACGATTTTGGGGTTTTTGTTGTTGTTGTTGTTTTTGTTTTTTCCTGGAGAATGGTTTTCATTTGGGAGAATGATGCAGGATTCTCAGTGTGGGCCGAAGCCAGCCCACCAGGCAGGGTCAGGCCTGACAGCTGTTTTCTGTCAGAAAGTGGACAGTCTGGAAGGCGTGAGCCGCAGCAGCCTTCCAGACCAGGTCCCACAGCCCAGGCCGCGTTCTTTGGCACTCCTACTGTGTTTGGCTAACTTGCAAATTTCACGACAACTGTCCCACTCAGACACAAGGCACAGATACGGAGGTGGAATGCATGGAATATCTACCTAACCAAGAGGATGCCCAGCCTGGCTGCAGTGCAGGGACAGTTGATCCGTACCTTGACCTTTCATTTGCAAGACATCCCAGGGTAGCAAGGAACAGCTATCTACCCCCCAATGCAGTACACATTGCTTTAAACAGCTTTATCCAAGTGCAGGTGAAATATAACACATTGCACATGGTTAAAACAGACAGTTTGGTAAACTTGACTGACATATACACTGTGGTGTCCCCATAATAAAAATGAGCATGACCTTCACCCTAGTTTCCTTGTGTCCCCTTGTAATCCTAGCTTCCCACTCCTGACCCATCCCCAGGGGGCAGGGGATGTTCTGTGACATAGCTACTTTGCCACTACACATTATTTCTGTCTTCTAGATTTTGTGCAAATAGAACTATGCAGTATATATTCCTTTATGCGATTTTTCTCCCTCAACCTAAGTACTGTGAAATTCATCCACAGTGTCAATATTTCACCCATTCTTGGTGCTGAGAAGTTGTTCTCTGGCATGGGCATATATAACTGCTTATCTTTAGCCTGTCGATGGACATTAAAATTGGTTCCCATCCTTGCCAATTTCAAGCAAAATTTCTGTGAACGTCCATGCGTGAGTCTCAGTGTGGATATACCCTTTAATTTCTTTTGGCTACAGGTCTAGGAATGGAGTGGCTGGACTATGTAGTCTATGCGTCTTCAACTTATGAACTGCTTTCCAGATCATTATGCTGTCACCACCCACCAACAGTGGATGAGGGTTCTAGTCACCCCCACCCTCCTCAATCCTTGCCATTCTGTTTTCTTCATTTTAGATGCTCTAATTATCATGTAGTGAGTTCTTTTAGCTGGTGCTGGATTGTCTCTGCAAAGCCCAAGCTTCCCTTGAATTGATGACTCTAGTGTCTCAGCATTCTGAGTGCTGTCATTATGGTTTTATTTACATCTCTTTTATCTGCTAATGACATTAATATCATTCCACACACTTACTTGACATTCATGTATCTTTTTATTTTTGCAAAGTGCCTCTCTAAGTTTTCTGCCTGTTTAGGGAGGAGGTTTGATTTCTTATTATCCAGTGTTGGGAGCTATCCATATACAAGTTCTGGACCAGATAGGAGTTGCAAATGTTTCCCAGTTCTGTGGTTTCTTTCCAATCTGTTAATAATGCCTTCCACACTTCTAAATTTTGGTAAAGTCCTGTCTATGACCATACCACCCTGAGTATGCACAATCTTCTCTAAACTTTGGGAAAGTCCAGTGTTTTATTCATAATGCTATTGGAGTCATTTTTAAGAATCTTTCCCTAACTCCAGGAATGAAATATTTTTCCTATATTTTGGATTAGATACCATATCACCTTGGATTTTAGATTTAGGGTAGTGCTTCATTTTACGGGTTTAAAAAATATGGTACAAGTATACATCAAAGTTCATTTTGTGTGTGTATGCAGATGTGTAAATTTTTCCAGCACCATTTGTTAGAAAGACTGTCCCCTTCCCCCTGAGTTGTTCTTACACTTTTAAAAAATGGGTTGTTGAGTCATGACTGGTTGTATTCATAGGCACGCTACCCTGTTGTGTTGCTTGTCTGTCTTTGGGCTGTTCCTAACCTGTGCGAGGGCTGTAGCTGTGACTATGTCTTTGTCCTGTTACTAACCTCTGTGAGGGCTGTAGCTGTGACTGTCTGTGATATTACTGACCTGTGTGAGGGCTGTAGCTGTGACTGTCTGTTACTGACCTCTGTGAGGGCTGTAGCTGTGACTGTTCCTAACCTGTGTGAGGGCTGTAGCTGTGACTGTCTTTACACAGTACTAACCTGAGTTGAGTACTGTAGCTATGTACACCTTGAAATCAGACAGCACAAGTTCTGGTTTGCATTATTCTGGGTCTTTTTCTTTTTCCATCTAAACCTTAGGTTCACCAAAAGAAGATGAAAAAGAAGCTGCCATTGCCTTCTGGGGATTTTGATTGGGATTTCATTGAGTTTATAGATCCATTTGGGGAGAAGTGACGGTCATCTTCTATCCCATGAACACAATGTGTCTCTGTCTGATTAGACCATTCATTTCCATAAGTACTGTTTCATATTTCTCCAAGCAGGTCTTACGCACAGTGCCACATTTATTACTAAGCTGTTCGTGTTTTGATGCTGTCTGTCCTAAAAGATGGTATTATTTTTTAAATTTCCACTCCAGTAGCTTGTTACCTGGGCCTAAAATTACAGTTGAAGTTTGTATATTGATCGCATCTTATAAAGCTGTCACGTTTCCCTTACTCATTCTAGTAGCTTTTCTATGGATCCGATTGTGTTTTCTAAATGACAGTGATGTTAGCTGTGAAGCAGGCCAGCTGTACCTTCTCACCGCAGTCTGGGTGATTTTTATTATTTCTCTTATTATACTTTCTGAATTGTTCAAGACAATGTGGAATAAAAGTGTTGATCATGGATACCCTTGGCTCTGTGACTTATAAGAAAAGCATTTAGCTGTTTACTGTTAAGTACACCAGGTCAGTAGGTAGAAGTGTGTTAGCCATAAGTACAGGCGTGTTTGTAGATGCTCTACAGCAGGTCACAGAAGTTGTGTTCTAGTCTAAGTTTATTGATAGATTGATAGTTTTCCTTTTTATAATTGTACATTTTATTTTACTTGTTAGCATTTGTGTGTGTGTGTGAGAGACAGGGGCAATGCATGTCACAGTATGAGTGTAGAAGTCAGAGGACAATTTTGGAATCAGTTCTTCCCTCCTAGGGGTCTGGGAATTGAACTCAGGTTGTCAAGTTTGCACAGCAAGTCGTTTACCTGTTCAGCCATCTTGCCAGTCTGGCAAAATTGTTTTTCCTTCACCAGGAGTGAATGAATTTTTTGTCAAGTGCATTTTCTGCATCTACTTCGATGATCATAAGCTATTGTTCTGAAGTATGGATATTAAATGTCTCCCTCCCCAAAAGGCCCATGAATAAAGGTTTGGTCTCCAGGGAGGAAGTGGAGCCTCTAGGAGATGGGGTCTAGTGGAAGATGGGGATTATAGAACTCCAGTCTCTTCTTTGCTCTGGGCACGGCATCAGTAGCTTTGGTCTGCCATGGGCTTTTCCTATGATGTGCTGCCTAGCCACCTGCCCAGGACAGCGGAGCCATCAATCATAAACCGAAGTCTCCACGATGCAATACAAAATAAGCCTTTCTCTCTGAGCTGAGAACCTCGGGTATTTGTTACAATCATGGCAGGCTGACTGACACCGGCTGTTAATAAGTTGGCTCTCTGATTTCTAATGCTAAACCACCTTGCCATCCCATGGTAAATAACCCTTGGTCAGGATGTCTTACCCTTATCAATATTGTTGAATTCCATCAATCAAGTTTTATTGATAGTTTCTAAACCACATTCATGGAGGATATTTTTCTGTAGCTTTTCTTTGATAATCCACCTCATGGAATATACTGGAAAGAATTCTCTTCTGCTCTCTGGAAGAATATGTAAAATTGTTATAAAGTCTTTTTTAAATGATAGAATTTACCAATGAAGCCATCTGGACCTAGATTTTTTTTTTTAAAGGAACTGGTTTCAAATACAGATTTAATTACCATAATAGGTATGTGACTATTAACATTATCATTTTCTTTAGTTTTTCTCCAACGTTTCAAAGCTCTGTTACTAGGCATCTAATGGTTTTGGAGGGTTTTTTTTAATATCTGCTGATGAGTAGGGTTTTTTATCATTATGAAATTACATTTGTTCTTGGTAATATTTTTGATCTGAAGTCTACCTTGTCTAAAATGAGTGCAGTTACGTGTCTTTTGATTGGTTGTGGCATGGTATACATTTCTGATCGCCTGCTTACTTCTTTAAAAGTGGGCTTATGTAGGCGGAGATAGAAAAACAGTTGAGCCTTTTTGTTCAATCTAGCAATCAGTGCATTTTAGTTGCGGTGTTTAGAGCATTTAGACTTAATGCAATTATTGATTTCTCCACATAAGTTCATCGTCCGTTGTTGTTGTTAGTCCCCTTGCTTCTTTTCTGCCTTCCTCACATTGTTTTTTTTTTCTATTTATTTATTTTTTCTATTTTCTTTTGGAGCTGAGGACTGAACCCAGGGCCTTGCGCTTGCTAGGCAAGCGCTCTACCACTGAGCTAAATCCCCAACCCATCACATTATTGTTTATGATGCACTTTTGTTTATTTATTCATTTATAACTGTAACTCTTTGCCTTGTAATAGTTGCTTTCAGTTTTATAGCATAAATCTTTAAAAATTATAGTGTACCTTCAAATAAAAGTGTATTACTTGATGTGTAGTATAGAAACTTTATAGCAATACATTTCCACTTCTCTCTTCCTGACCTTTGTGCTAATGCAGTTATACATTTTAAGATATGATTCCCATCTTACACTGTTATTGTTTTATATACATACTCATTTATATTTTAAAATATAGATATATTGAGCTGGCGAGATGGCTCAGTAGATAAATGTGCCTGCTGCCAAGTCTGATGACCTGAGTTCAGTATCTGTTATCCACACGGTGGAAGGACAGACGTGAATCCCAACAGCTGTCCACTGTGACCTCCACACACGTGATGTGGCACCTACACAAACTAAATCAATGAATGCAAGTGAGTGGATTCAATGTAGTGATCTGTAACCCTTCTGTTGCTACAGTGGCTCTGGGTAGGCTGTATCTCACCTGGTGTCATTTTCACTGCTTCAAGCACCTACTATAATGTTTCTTATAGAATGAGTCTGCTCCCAGCGTGTGCATGTGTGTGTGTGTGTGTGTGTGTGTGTGTGTGTGTGTGCGCGCACGCACATGTATATGTACGTGTGTGAATGTGTGTGTCTGTGAGTTTGTGGGTGGAAGCCAGAGGTTACTATAGGGTGTCTATTGCTCTCCACCTTATCTTTTGAGACAGGGTCTCTCACCGAGCCTGGAGTTTGCTGCTTTAGCTAGTGTGGCTGCCAGGCAGGCCCCGGCATCCTGTCTCTAATTCCCCAGGTGCATGTAGACACCCTAGCACTCTTATTTCTTCTTTAACTTGGGGGCTAAGGATCCAAACCCAGATCCTCATGCCTACCTGGGGAGCACTGTACTGACTGAGCCATCTCTCTGGTTCTTCCCCAACTTTTATATGACTGAAAAAAGTCACTATTCATTTTTTCTTTGGGAAGACATTTTACTGTGTAGATAATTCTAGTTGACCATTTTTATTAGAGATTTTGCCCATGTTATTTTTATGAAAAATCTGTTATAACCTTTGTGTTTGTTGTTCTGAATATATCTTTTTCCTTTGTCTGCTCTTAAGACTTTTTATTTTTATTGATTTTAAACAACTAGATTATTGTGCCTTAATATACTTTTAGCTCTTGTATTTCAGGATTGCTGAGCTCCATGGGACTTGTGAATGTATCGATTTGAAAATTTTCTAAATCAAGGGTAGTTATTTTCTGGCTATTATATTTTCACATACTTTTTCCTATATTCTACCACTCTTCCTCTGGAGACGTCACACACACACACACACACACACACACACACACACACACACACTCACACACACACACACCACTGCCAGTAGTTATCCCACAGCCACTGCTACTCTGTACTTTTTTTCCATTCTTTTTTCTCTTCTGTGTGATTATTTCTAGAAAACTCCTATGACTATGTGTCCATGCATTTAAACTCTCTATTTTTAAAAAGAGACGAGATCTAGTCAATGGTTAACTGGATCCTGTCCAGTGTGGCTTTCGTTTTAAACATGGTGCTTTCCATCTCCAGAAGTTTGACCTTTTTTTTCTTTTCACATTCTATGCCTTAACTTTTTGAACATATGGCTATAGCTTTATTGTTCTCCTACCCTGGTGATTCTAACATCTGTATTAGTTCCCAGTCAGTATAGATTTCATCTCTTTGTTTTATGCCACATTACCTGGCATCATTGGAAGCAAAATGTGCTCTGACCTTAGTAAGTTTTAAAAAGCATTTTAAAGGTATTTTCTTATTTTTCCCTGAAGCATCTCTGGCACATGAAGGTTTTTCTAAAACTCTCTTTAAAAATGTTTATATTGGTTCTTTGAGAATGTCATATATTCATACATTGTATTTTGATCGCACTGACTACCAGTAGTTCCCCCGACTCTTCCTAGATCCATCCCCACCTCCTCCCAACTTTATGCACTTTTTTTCTTTTTTAAATAACCCAGTGAGTCCAGTCTGTGCCGCCTGTATACTAACGGGTGGGACCATCCACTAGAGACTGACCTATCAGGGGCCACCCCTTAAAGAAAACTGACTCCTCTCTCCCGGCAGCTATCAACTGTTAATATCTCCTCATGAGCCCCTCCCCACTCCATGCTAGATTACTGACAGGCTCGATCTTGTCCAGGCATTGTGCAGGCAGCCGTAACTCGTGTGACTTCGTGAGTATAGAGGCCCTGTCGTGTCCAGAGACACTGTTTCACTCCAGTCCCCCCTCTTCTGTAGTTCCTGTAATTTTTTCTCCCTCTCTTCCAAGATGATCCCTGATCCTTGGGGGATGTATGTGGGGAGGGGTACATGATATAGATTTCCATATGGATGAGCAATACACACTTAGTCTCTGGACTTTGGCCAGTTATGAGTTTCTGCATTAATCGCTGTCCACTGCACAAAGAAATTTCTCTGATGATGTTTCAGAACTCATTAACCTATGAGTATAGAGATATGAATTTAGAGGGCAGCTTGATACAGTGTCTGTTTAGCAAAATGGCAGTAGTAGGTTCACCCCTATGTCCTATGAACTCCCCAGCCATGGGTTCTTGGCCAGATTTATAGTGCCAGGCGTGAGTTTCCTCTTGTGCAGCATGCCTAAGATCCATTAAGAAAGCAGGTGGTTACCCCCACAACACTTGTGCTTCTATAGTACCGAGGTACATATCTTGCCGAGACAATCATTTTTGTATGTTCCAATATCATAAGGTTCCAACCTGGGTAAGACTATCGATGACTTTTCTTCCCCAGAAACCTAATAGTATCTTTTGGTATTATGGAAGCTAGCTATGGGGTGGGGAAGGATTTCTGGTCAGTACTAACTTGATTTTGTCCCATGACCAAAGTGTATAGTGTCTTCAGCAATGGAATATTAGATAGTTAAAAACAAAACAAAACAAAAAACCCTCCTACTTATTGGATGAGGCAACTGATGCCTAGAGAGAGGACATGAGTTTTTCAATGCCATAAAAAGAGTCAACAGTGGCCTGGAGAGATTGCTCAGCCATTAAAGGCTAGGCTCACTGGTGAGAAATATTATTTAAGGTGTGTTACTTTTGTTTACATTGCATTTGTTTAACTCTGTGAAGCTGTGTTACTTTGCCTGTCTAAAACACCTGATGGTCTAATAAAGAGGTGAATGGCAATAGCAAGGCAGGAAAAAGGATAGGCAGGGCTGGCAGGCAAGAGAGAATATACATAGAGAGAAATCTGGGGGGAGAAAAAGAAGAGAGAAGTAGCCAGAGAAGGAGGAGGACTCCAGGGGTCAGCCACTTAGCAAGCCACGGAGCAAGAGTAAGATTTACGGAAGTAAGAGAACGGGAAAAGCCCAGAGGCAAAAGGTAGATGGGATAATTTAAGTTAAGAAAAGCAGGCTAGAAACTAAGTCAAGCCAAGGCCAGGCATTGATAATTAAGAATAAGCCTCCATATATGATTTATTTGGGAGCTGGGTGGTGGGCCCTTGACCCCCAAAAGACCAAAAAGAGTAAAATACCAAGAATAACAGCTCACAACCAAAAAATAGTCAATAGTAAGAAGTAGAAGTAAGATATTCTGAAGATCTAATATACTTGACAATGTGTCTCAATCTCTGAGTAACTTTCTCCTCTCACATTAACTGCAGTGTGCTGTATTTCCACAGTGCAAGTAAGTGGAAAGTCAAGAAAAGGAGTAACGTTCTGAAACCCACACAGCTAAAACCAAGTTTGGGCTCCACAGTTGAACCCAAAGCCAGTACACAGAGCCATATAGTGCTCTATAATTCAACCTCCCAATCTGCCTGGCTAAAAGTCAGTACCATTTTTAGTGGTGTATGTGCGTGTGTATGTGATGTGGTATGGTATATTCATGTGTGTGCCCACATGGGCATGCATGCAGAGGCCAGAGGATATTGGGTGTATTCTACCACTCTCTACCTTATTCCCTTGAGGCAAGTCTCTCGTTGAATCTGAAATTCACCATCTTGGGTAGGCTGGCTGGCCAGCAAACTCATGGGGTCCAGCGCTGAGGTTTCAGGCACACATGGCCATGCCTAACCTCTACATGGGTGCTAGGGATATGAACTCACGTCTCCATGTTTGCACAGTGCCTTAGTTTGGTTTCTGTTGCTGTGATAAAGACCACGACTAAAAGCAACCTGGGGAAGAAAGGGTTTGTTTTAGTGCACAGATTACAGTCTATCATGAAGGGAAGTCAGGACAGGGACTCAGGATAGGGACATGAAGGCAGGAACTGAAACAGAGCCCATGGAGGAACACTGCTTACTGGCTTGCTACCCTTCATTCTCTCAGCCTGTTTTCTTATATAACTCAGGACCCCCCTGCCTAGGGGTAGAACCACCAACAGTGGGATGGGGCCTACCTTGTCAATCATTTATTAATTGTACTCCCAGACTTGCCTATCAGCTAATTTGATGGAGGCGTTTTCTCAGTGGAGGTTCCTTCTTCCCGGATGGCCAGCATCAGGCTGACAATAAACTAACCAGCACACACAGTGCCGCTCTTACCCCGGAACCAGCTTCCTGGTTCCTCAGTTGGTTTTAAAATTTTACCTTTTTCCTTTATGAATTTTTCACTTAATAAACATTTCGTGTATCGGCAGCAATGTTTAGCTCTAAATTAAAATGTGAATTGAAAAACACACATCTCTCCCTCCAAATCCCTCCCCTAACATGAAAATTAGGGAAGAGTAGGAATAGATGCTACACGTTCTTCCAAGCACTACAACAGGTTGTGGGTATTTTCAGACGCTTGGTTCTTAAGCCTGCATCACGGTCTTAGTTCAAGCGGGTCACAAGAAAAGAGGTTTAAGCGGCCAACTCAGAGGTTGCCTCCACAGGAAAATTATACAGAGACACAGTCTGATTAGATAATCACCGTTACACTGCCTGCAAAACCAGGATTGTTTCAAAATCATTAGCTCTTCCTTGCTGACAGTCAGCTGAGTGGGTGGGTAACTGGCTTCCCAGAAGAGGTCTTAATCTTATTAAAGTTTATCAGAAAATTGCTTATGCATTTATCAACACTAATTTCTTCTCAGAAGGAGGTTGGGAATTACATCATGCAGAGAGGCAGTGGGCCCCAGGTTTGGGACCGTTGCCTTATCAGCCACGTGTTCAAGACAGAGGGATGGAGGAACTAACAAAGCATGTTACTCCCTCAATTCTCACATAGTTCTATGAGACAGGGGTTTTACTAGCCCTACTTTACAGAAAAATGGTTTCCTTTCTGTTGCTGCGACAAACACCGTGGCCAAAATTCAACGTAAGGGAGAATGTATTGGGAGTACACTTCCAGGTCACAGTTCATCACTGAAGGAAGTCCATGTGGGAACTCGAGGCAGGCTTACTTGCTATCCCACACAGCACTACCAAGGAACTCACTTCACAGCCAAGAGTTTGCAGCAGGAACCATAGGGGATACTACTTACTAGCTGGCTGGCTCACTGACGCGTATGTAGCTGGATTTTGACCATCTGCCCAAGGAATCATGCTGCCCATGATGGACCCCTACATCAATTAAGGCAATGAAGACAACCTCCCACAGATATTCCCACAGGCCAACCTGACCTAGGCTTCATTTGGGGTCTTCCTTCATTTAGGACTCCCTTGTATTTGACTCTAGACTGTGTCAAGTTGACAGTTGAAGCGACTGGGACATTGTTCAAGATCTCAGAGCTAGGATGTCGCCATGTCAAATGAAATGGGTTGCAACAGTTTAATTTAAAGATCTTAATTGGCCTTATTAACCATTCCAGACTGTGACAACACTTCATTCCTTAGCATAGAATAATTGTTCCCACGAGCCAAGCAGTAGCTGGTTTTATAAACTAAAAGGGGTTAAAGATGTGAGTGTCACAAAATGAGAAGCAGATCGGGTGTCTCAAAGTTTCTCTCCTTGTAAGAGAGAGACAGGGAAACAGACAGTAAGAAAATATCCCATCGGTTAGAGTGAGGACCCTTGTGTTGGGATGAGGTAGAGGGAGCATCATTGGCATGTAAGGGGCCAATCCGACTTCTGATTTCCAGGCAGGTCAGACTCTGGAGTTTGTTTATATAGAACTGAAACATGGATAACTCTGCGTTGGTTTTCAGTTTGGTTTCTTGGGGTCCTTTGCAAGAACTTAGGTCTGATTAACTTCAGAAAAGTCCCCAGGATGTTATAGGATAGGTTCAAGGCTCTGTCCTAGGTGGAAGACAGAGAGGAAGGTTTCTGGGCAGATGGTACCCACACACTCTGTGATTAGGATGTCTGAGCTCTGGGTCTTGAGATTCCCAGAAAATCCATTACGGGATGTGACTTTGGCTCTGGTGGTGGCTGTTTCACATTCCAGTTAGGTTTCCAGACCACGTTCTGCTCTGGGCCAGGGTGCCCGCTTCACCTGGGAGCTCTGGGAACAAAGGCAAGTGTAGACATGAGCTCAGCTGGCAGGGGCAGAGAGAGGGCTGGCTCCAGCCTGGCTGTCCTGTTGTTGGTCGGACATTTCTGCATCTTTGCACTAAGCACCTCACTCGGCAGAGGAAGAATTTGAAGTAAGGGCTAAGATGAGTCAGTCCCACATTTCAGTGCAAATAAGAACAAGAATCACGTGGATTTCACCAGGATGAGTCCAAAAGGGGAGTTTGTACAGTTAGTTCCATACCTGAAGATCCCCGAAAAACCAACCCTGCTAGGAGCTGCATGAGCTTCTGGGTGAAAACTTAAAGAAGACATTTAGAAATATGTCACCGACGAAATTACTCTACTCAATCCAACTGCAACACGCACGGTTTTTATGAATTACCTCTTCTACACTTCTGTACAGGCTAGGAATTTTGTCCAAGGCACAAACCTGTTATCTTGCATTTGGCCTGTTTTCAATGACCAGTGGATCATAAACATTTTTCATGTTTCTGCATAATTATCATTTTAATGACCACATAATATTCCATTGTGCAGAGGTAGTGTAATTTATTAAGCCATTCCCCTTAATGTGGGCCATTTATATGTTTTCAGTTTGGGCCTTTTATAGATAACGCTGCAGTGAGCATCTTCCTGTAAATAGTGTCTGGCTGCTGTTGAATTTCCACAGGAATAATTCTTAATAGAGGAATTGCTAGGACGCAGACATGTATACGGCTCCTTTCTGTATTGCCGAACCATTTTCCAAAAATATTTTTTAATACAGTGTCGTCACTCTGGAATGAATCTGCTGGTTTTATTTCAACTTTAGCAGCAGTTAGCAAGAACGTTTCCTCCTAATCTAACAAAGTGGTGTTGAATTTGCTGTCATCTGCAGTCCTGTGTTTGCTAGTCCAAGCTGCTGTCTCACCAGGTGTTTGCTTACGTTATGTGTAGTTTTCTATGCATTATCTGTTTATCTAACGTAGTACTGATTGTTTTCTTATAAATGTAAATAGGCTCTTTGTAGATCATAAATATTAATCATTTTTGTCCCATTGGTTCAGGTGTTTAGTTTGCCGTCCATTCTTGGATCTCCATTTTTACTATAGGGAGGCTCTATTCTGCCACGTGTGGGGGTCGTTTGTCTCTGCAAATACTAAAAAGTTTTTTTGAAAAGGAGAGAAGGCGGTTCTCCTCAGGTCTTCGAAGTGTGTAACATGCTCATCATTTAGTCCTTCCCCGATACACTGCCTTTTATGGGCAGATATCCTTCCAGACCCCCAGGACAGAATCTTCTTGGAAATTATATGCTCATGAGAAAACAAACAATAAACAAAAACATAACTCAGATGTCAGCAAGAAATCCTGGGGAGAAAAATGAAGCAGGAGCAGAGGATAGGGGATGACAGAGGAATTATTTAGTCCTCAGGAAAGGCTACTCACACAGGGACATTTGTGAGGAAAGACAGGGAGAGCCTCTCCCGGAAGGTGTCACAGAGGCAGGACATTGAAGGAGGTGACAGAAGAACATGGGACTGAGATGAGGACCATATGTGGCCTGTTGAGAAAAAAGGAAAGTCCTGCGGCTGGACTGAATGGATGAGTCAGAGGGTCAGTCACCAGGTGATGGGAGGCCAGGGACACAGGACACCTCAGGAGGCTGACAGGGCATGGGGGAGACATGATCTGTTTCATGGTCTAACTAGATCACTCGATAGTTTTATATTTGAATCATTTTCTAGGAATCTAATCATGTCATATGCAAGAAATAATTTTGCCTCTTTTTCAGTATTTATTCCCCTTCTACTGTCTTTAATATTTTGACAAGAGCATTCAAGAAAATATAAAATAATTACATCTTTATTAATAATTTCAATAACAATGATAATAGTAGGCATCTTTATGTGCTCTGAATTTAGAGCAATTATTACTAATTTAAAGTCGGATGCTTTATGATATTAATGAAAGTTCCTTTAATCCTACTTCTTAAAGTTTTATTGGGAACGATAGTTGAAGTCTATAAAATACCTCTTAAGTATGCAGTAAAATTATAAGATGCTCTTACTGTTTAGCATCTGAATGTGGTGTAGCATATTATAATGGTAGCAATTTCTATCCTTGCTGATAACCCCAGGCTAATGCTGTTTTGTCCTGGTATGATTTTAATATATCTTTTTTTTTTATTCAGAAGGATGAGGTGTGCCATAGCACACACGTGGAGGACACAGAACAACTTGCAGAAGTTGGTCCTCTCCTTGCACCATGTGGGCTCCAGTATCAAATGTAGGTCACCAGGCTTGGGGGCAAATGCCTGTCCACTCTAGCCAGCTCATTAGCCCACAGTGTCTTCTCTTATCATCTGTACTCAGGCCAACCCCTTCATTACTGCTCCAGCTACTGAACCACTACATGACACCCCCAGTTCTAGTTTTTGTTTCTAAAAGATATGTCTCCATAGTTCAAGGGATCACATAGCTTAATAAAACTTACTATGAAAAAATAGCAATTTTCCCCACCTTACACCGTTTTCCCTTTTTAACTGTTTTCCTGTTTTAGAGTCAGTTTCCCTATCTCTAAGAACTTGGCTAACTAGGTTTTCATTTTTCTACTGCGAACATGGTTGTTTACTGACTTTCTCTTGTAGAAGATGATAGTTAACTCTCCTTCCCTACATCAACACAAGAAGCACATGCCCCCCCCTCCCCACTTTCCCATCCTTGCGTCCCAATCCAGGTCAGATGGCCAGTGTTTGTATAATTAAACACCAGCCACCCCTTGCCTGTCAGAGTCGTACTTGATTCATGTGTAAGTTTTTGTTTCTCAAATTCATAATTGTCCTGCTCTTTGTTTCTAAGTTGTTGCTTTGCTTTGATTTCTGTAGATTTTCTTCCCCCGTGTACTTATCATTGATTCAGCCTAGAATTCCTGTAACTAGATACCTACCTTTCTAGTCCTTTCAAACATGCCGGGTAATGTGCCCATTTCAGCTGCTTTTGAAGTCTCCCTGGAAACTTCTCCCATATTCCATTCTGGTCCGATGGCTGTGACGCACAGCTGTCAGCCGGGGGCATCTTTCGCTATCATCCAAGGATTACCTTTCCTACTTATTTCTCCAGTTTCCTGGCTCTTTCACATTTTCCTTTCTTAGCTCTCTCTCTTTTTGGATGGAATACATCCTCCTGTAGTCTCATGAGTACTGGTGCATGAGATACCTTTTCTTTCCCACTATCACTTTGTTTATTTTAACTATTTTTTACTCTTAAGCACATATCACTAGAGAAGTACATGGGGGCTGAATAATAAGTATAATGGCATATATGTATAAAAATGGCTTAATGTAAACCATTATTTTGTATGCTGGCTTAAAATAATAAAAAGAAAAATTAAGAGAAGTACAATAACATGGCCAGTTTAATATAAACACTCAAGTAACCGTCAATAAAATGGACATTATTAGGAACTCCAGAACCCTTCCCCCCTTATTTTTATGGTGACAATTTTCTCCCTTTATTTTAACCGAGTGTGTTTTCATCTTTATTACATATTTGTCTTGTTTTGAACCCACTACAATAGAACAGTTATATTTTATATGTATTCCTTTAGCTCTTGCGTTGGTGAGACTCACCCATGCGGTCGTGTGTTCTTGGAATTCATTTTCATTGCTTGTTCCATTGGGTGACTATTTGAGAATCAACACTAATTTTTTTTAAAAAAAATCCCTACTCTTGACCAGCTCTTTCCAGACTGGGGCAAACCAAGCAAGCTGTTGTAAATCTGAGCATGTTTCCTGGTCTTCATGTGCACATGTCACCCTTTCATACACTATGTCAACCAACTTCTGTCACTCTGGTGAAATTCCTGAGATACTTGAAGGAAAAAAGGTGGGGGTTTGTTTGGTTTTTCTTTTTATTCCCTCGTGGTTTCATAGACTTCAGGAATGGTTACTTGACTATCTTGGGTCTGAGACAAAGTAAACATTGTAGTAAAGAGGACGGTGGAGCAAAGCTTCTCGCTTCTTGGTGGCCAGGAAATAAAAGACAGAGAAGCATAGCAGTGACCTGCTTTCTCCAACCATATGCCACCTTCTAATACAGCCTGTTGGGCTATGAACCATCAGTTCATTAGTTGCTGCTGTCACTGCTGACCCAGTCACTTCTCAGTCCCCTCCACCAGCTAGGAGCCGAACCCTCAGCACATGAACATTTGCAAACATTCCATGTTCAAACCACAAAATATGCCCTGCTTTTCACTATACAACCTTAAACTGCTTTTTAACTGAAGTGGTTTTATCGAATGTCACTCCCAGAAGCAGGGAGACAGTATCCGAATTACGGTCTGTGCGGTTCTCCCTTCTTGTCAGTGTTGATATTGCAAGGGCCGTCTCTGTTGGCTGTCATAATATATTCAGCCTAGTTTCGGCTTTCATTTCCTGGATGTTGAGGCTGCATATCTTTTCTCACATCTGTTGTCTGTTTGAATGTGTGCTGGCCTCCCTGCTTTCCCTAGCCATTCTGGTGTGAAGTCTCAGTTCTCCATCTCTGAAGTGTTCTGTGGGTCCACCAGTCATCTTGGGTGGGGCCCACGTGTCCTTTGCCTATTTGTAATTGGTATGACTCCTGATGACTTCTGGTCTGTGCTATGCGGCAGACAGATGACCCCTTCAGATTCCATTGCCCAGTTTTCTTGATCATTTGACTTTTGGCTAAATTTGGCCAATGCAAGATACTAACAGATTAGGGGGAACTTGCGATGGGAGAAATCATAATATTTCGCTCTTTTCTTCGAGTATCATTTCCTGCTGTGTCTGTGGCTTTTCCAAACCTGCAGTTCTAGCTGATGGAACAGTTCTGGCCTCTGAACTCCCGAGAGCATCGCCTTAACCTGTTCTCCTCCATCCTTTGGGTTGGGTCCCTTGGAATGTCACTACTCTCCACAGTCTCAGCAATCAGCTGCTTGGTTTTTCAGTCCTAATACTTTTGCAGGTAGTTCCTATGTAATTCCCTCCCGGAAGCTATCTGACCCAGGCTTTGTGTCTATGCCTGGCCCCTAACTGAAACAGACTTTCTTGCCCAAATTTGGCAATCAAAGGATTGTCAGCATGTCGCTGCCAATAGGATGGAGGTGAAGTCCTCCTATTTAATTTTCATGATCGGATTCAACCTTAGCCTTGCCCTTAGTCCTCTATCTTCATGAATCCCACCTGCTGCTCTTCTTCAGCTGGTCTCCTGCTCCAGGTTAAGTCAGGTGACCCCACCACCACCTTCCAGTAATGCTCTTTTTATGTTCCAAGGCTCAACCCAGCCATGATTTCTTTGAAGTTTTCCTTCAAGTCAAACAAAATCCTGAAATTCTGTTCCCTGAGGCTAGAGGGGGTTGTAGGTGGTGCCTTTGTTGGCTTCTGGTGCCATATCTTTGTTTCTCTAAGGTCCCTACACCTGCAGAACAAAGATTTATGAAACCTCTCTCACAGGCAAAGGTCTGTTTCAAATTTGTGGCAGTAAGCATTCATTTGTGAGTTTAAGTGCTGTGGTGCAGTTGACATTGGCCTTACAGCAAAGTGTGGATTAACTCAACCAGAATGATTTTCCAGTAGACTCTTTATACACTTGGCCATAGGAATGGGGATTGATGGGAAAACATAGGCATGGATGCAGAAATGAGGAAGTCATTTTGAATGGAGCTCAAAGGAAGAAAAAAATATAGGACAGGCTAGCAGATAGCAAAGGCTGAAAGGGAAGGCTAACACATGTTAGGAAAAGAAAACAGTGAGAGCAGACGGGATAGCGTTAGAGAGAGAACAGCTTAAGATCCCCAGGATCAAGGGAAGGTGTGTGATCCCCGATTACAGATCTAACACGAATACCAAGAAGATACATTGTAAAACCTAAAAGTCAAACATTACTAAATTCAAATTTAAATTGGTAAATCTCCCTAAGTTCAGAAATAAATATTTTATAGAAGTTGACAGAATAAAGTCTTGTTCCTTATGCCGTGCCCCCCCCCCAAAACTTGAAAGTAAACTTTATAATATTTAATGCTAGAAAGCTTTTAAACCAGCCAGGGAGGAAAAGACAGTAAAATAAATAAAATGGACAGAGCTGGCTTCTTCACAGCGACTGTGGCAGCCAGAAGATGACTTCAAAATGCAGATGGGATTTCATTTTGGAATTTTATACAAATATGAATAGTGTAGAAATATGCACTTGAATGAACAAAACCTCAGAGTTTATATTAGAAGGTAGTCATCAAAGGACCCCTAAGACCTGTGCTTCAGAGAGGAGCCTCACTGCAAAGGGGCACAAAAAGGCCAGCGAGAATAAGGAGCAGAGACCTTGGGAAGCAAATGGTTAATTATATAGCCAAGGCTTCTTAAACATCTTTTGACTTGCAACTCCCTATTGCCCAAGAAGATGTTACATTGCTCCAGATATAGAAGACTAGAAAGTGGGTATACTAATAATAAATGATAAGGAAACTTATTTTAAAACAATTCTTTGTTATTCCTATAATTTTACCATCTGTTAAAGAGAAAAAAAATCACATACCAGTGAGATGGAAGTAGTTGTTTGCTTCTGTGTTCAGAGTGAAATCTTACCTGAGTATCTGCTACTTCAGGATTTAGTTTCTTCAGTGTTTTTCAGTGTTAACTAAACTTTTGATTTTACTATTGCCAGTTCTCAGAATGCATGTCACAAATAATTGTGTAATAGAAAATGGCAGAAGTGTGGTGACAGCCATTTCAGAAACTGTTGGATATTCTGTCCTAATTTGAAATTCATTTAATGATTTTTGGGTGTGTATGAAACCCAAGCCAGAAAATCAAATAGCAATTAAAAACTTTTTTTGAAATTAAAATATAATTTCATCATTTAGCCCCCTTTCCTTTTCTCTCTCCAACCCCCATGTACCCACATTCCCTTAAACTCATGGTCTCTTTTTCTTTAATATATATATATTTATATTATATTATATTTTTATATAATATATTATAATATATAAATAATATATATAAATAATATATATATATTAAAGTGAGAGTCAGAAAGAGACAAAGAGAGAAATCCAGGGTCCAGGCATTAAAACAAGGAAAAATGAACAAGTCCACCCTTGACAGATAGAACACACCAAAACATAAAGCAAGTTCAACACGTAAAAGTCAACCATGATACTTAATGTAGTGGCCACATATCCACCACTGGAGAATGTATGTCCTTCTCTAATGCACACAAGCAATTCCCAAGACCAGCCTTATGTCAGGTCATTATGAAAATGCATCATGTGATGAGCGCACAGTGTGCCGCCATTTGAATTTAGAAGGTAAACACAGGGACCCAGGTTGCTAAAGTGTGTACATGCTCAGAGGACCTAACTACAGATTGACAACACCTTCTTCTGAGGCAGAAGACTAGGGGATAGGTTGGACAAAGGCCTATTTCTCATAAGTGTGATTTAATTTTTTCCGTCAGCATACCTTAATTTTTATTGAAAGGATCAATTACAAAAATGGGCATCTGTAAAAAGAATCATTAAAACAATAGCTGTATGATAAAACAACATGTCATCAATGTCAGCGTCTGCACAGTAGACTGCCGTAAGCCCAGGGAGAATCAGTGTGTGCATGAACTAGCTACAGAGGACTTCAGGAAGAATGGATTTTGGCAGGATCTTGAGGTTCAGGTAGGATTGCGGTGTAGCAGGAAGGGGAAGACACTCTGGGTGATTAAACCTCCGGGAGTTAGGATGTTGCTCAGTGAGTAGACTGCTTGCCTAGCATTGACAAACCCCTGGATTTGATCCTAGCACCATATAAAACTGAATTGTTATGGCACATGCCTGTAATCTCATCTCTTGGGAGGTGGAGGCAGGAGGATGAGAAGTTCAGAATCATTGTCAGGTATACAGTGAGTTTGAGGCCAGCTTAGGCTCTATGAAATCCTACTTAGAAAATTAAAGCAGAAAAAAAATCTCCCTGGGAGCAATTCAATTTAGGAATTGACTGTCATCAATGGTCCTGGAGATTGATTCACAGAGAGGGACATTCACAGGCAAAGTTTTCTCCAGAAAGGAGGAGAACTGATGTCTCAGTGTGAATCAGAAATGTCCCCCCAAACTCAAGTGCTTGGATGCTTTGCACCTAGCTAGTGGCAGTATCTTGGAAGGCTAGGGGTCCTTTGAGGACAGAGGCATAGATGGTAGATGTGGCTCACTAGATAAATGGCTTTGAAGGTATAGCCCAGTGTTAGTCCTCTGGCAGGATTAGGCCTGCCAAGCCACCAAAATGTAAGGAGCTTAAGAGCTCTGTCTCATGCCAGGGCCTCTGCCATGCCTCCTCTGCCATGAGAAACTGAAACTGTAGAAACAAAACCAACCCCTTCCCGTACAGGGCTTCTATCAGGCATTTCGTGTTAGCAACCAGTAACTAATACAGTGGACATGATGCCCGGTGTGGAAGTAGCAAGCCAACTGTTCTCAGAGAAAACCCAACCACACTTGAGAGTCTTTGAAATGTGTTTCCTGGTGTTGCTGTTGGCATCCCCAGATGTGGCCCTCTGCAGAGCAACTGGCTGCTGTTCCTGGTGGATAAGGTTGGGTCTGAGCCATAAGCCTCCTTGGAGTGGTCCTCCTGCCTAGATGGGGCCTGAGGAGGCAGCCACACCCCTAGCATGGGAGTGAAGAGCTCTCTCTCCACTGCATTACTGAGAGCCTCAGTAGCTGCTCATCACTCCTCTTCTTCAGCTCTCCTCCCTGCTCTGGAGGTGACCTCCATTGCCAGATCCCCATGCCACCCCTCTCTGGTCCAGCAAATTCAGTTCCCTCCAACTAACGTGGGCTAGTACTAATTACAAATAAATAAGCTCTCCTAGACATCATGGCAGTTCACAGGTTATGCGATGGGCGAACTAGAAAGAACTCTCCAGCAGCAGTTTAGTCCTTTGGATTTGTTTCATAGGAAAACAGAGGAACGGAGGATAGGAACACCGGCTGGGGCCGGGCTGGGGGAGGGGAATCCAGTCAAAGAGGTAGAGGAAACACGGGCACCCCTCTGTTCAGTCCTGGTAGCCTCTAGACTCTTGCTCTCAAGGAGCTCAGGTGGGTGGTTTTGCTTCACTGAGGCAGCTATTCTGGCAATAAGCTGGGACCCGGGGCTGTGCTTCCAAGCCCTCCTCAGGTTGGCCAAGCCCTCCTCAGGTTGGTGGTAAAGCCTGCGAGAGGGAAGAATGTTGATTCCGCAGTTAGGTTCCCTTTATTGCTAATCTGCACAAAGAAATGTTAATGATTTTAATTGCAGGGTTGGGTTAATGCATCATGTAAATGATTTTATTTAGAAAGTGCAAACTAATCCTCCTTGCAGAAAGGTTTTTTTTCCCCCCTCAGAGCCCTCCCACGCGCTTGCCTGTCCTCTCCGGGGATAGGAGGTAGGAGTGGCCAATGTCAGGACTGCTTCCTGCTTCCACTGAGCCTGCCTGCTACATGCACTCTTCATGTGGAGGCCACCGGAAGGCCTAGTTCCTCTGCCTCCCGTTGCCTACCTCAGTGTGTGGACTGAAGGTCAGTGAGGGAGATAGGAGTTCCCCCACACTGTTGGATCTGGATCCCCAAGTTACCCCAGCTCCTGCCTGTCGGCTCTAAAGCAGTCCCCTCCAACCAGGCTGATTATTCCATCATTTGACCTGAAAATAAAGACAGATAAAGAGAAAATATTCCGGGAACAACGCCAAGCTGAAGACATTAAATTATTAAGCGATCTCTATCTGAGTAATGGATTTATGGCCTTTAACAACTTAAAAAGAAATATAATGTTTTTCAATACCCTCTTTTAGGGAACTTCTTATAAATGAACTGTCCATTTTATTAGTATTAAAGGAAATAGGGATTGAATTGGAGCTTCCAGGGAGGATGATTATCCACAGATTTCTCCTTAGAGCTGGGGAAATTAACAATGTGGAATAATCCACACAGGTTTTTTGTTTGTTTGTTTTCTGTTTTCTAAAGGGCACTTTATAAGCAATTGTACAGTAAATTGGAAAATGTATAACTATTCATCAAGGCAAATCTTGGGAATAAAATAATTAGAAACCACACAGCCGTGGCCAGGGAAGATGAGCGCTAAAATTAGACTTTGTGTGGCCCTGTTTGATGTCACCCAAGTGGGTACTGGTGGAGTCCGGCAAGGCTCAGACAGGCCAGGAGTTTGTGGAGAGCTGTCCCATAGACATGTGAGGTGTCCCATAGACATGTGAGGCCTGGGGGCACTTTGAGTTTGGTTTGCTGGGAGAAGCACATTGGTTTCACTGGAATCTGGCAGCCACCCTGGTTTTCCCCTCCCTTCTGATCTCGGCTGCCTGCACCTCAGTCTGGCAGCAGTCCCCCTCCTTGTCTTCTGCTTGTCTTTCCAGATGGTTTGAAGCTCTGTGGTTGCTACCCGAGAGCCAGATGGATTCCTTCCGTGAGGGTCAGGGGACAAACGAGGACGAGAAAATATCCTTGGGCTGCAGTCTAGTGTGTGAGAGAAAATGTGAGCGTGGGGGTGGGGGTGAGCACAAGCACACAGGTGTGTGTGAGAGACAGAGAGGGAAATAAATTCTGGGCTAAAAGGTATATGGGCTTGACTTCACAGAGCCTCCTTACTGTTGGCATCCAAGAAGGGCTGTGGGCAGATGCGTGGGGGGTGGGGTAGCGATCAGTGTGCCAGGGTGGCTTCTCCTCTTTCTGCCACAGCCTCTGCCCTTGGCAGCTGCTCTCCAGCCAGTGGGTGGGGTGGGGCAGTGAGAAGGGGTCCTGCTGGGGAGAAGGAGGCAGAAGTGAGGGCAAGGAGAGGGCTCAGAGGATCTTCCCCTCCCATGAGCATTGAGGCTCCAGGCCCACAGCCTTTCCCCAGGCAAGGATCAAGAGCAGTCTGCGGGGTCCTGTTGGAGACAGCTGGGAAAATATTCACTCTCAGAGCGACTCTGCAAGTCATCTGCTGCCAGATCCAGCCACTAGTGTCAGAGCTGATGTAGTCCACGCCTCCTGTGGTACAGGCAAGGAGGTGAGGGGTGCTCCTGCCCTCATCCAGGCCATGGCTGCTCTGCATTGTCAGAGAGAGTGACTGCTTCTGTCCTCACGGTCCTCCTTCCCACACAGGCTGGTTTCTCGGCTCAGGAGCTGGAGTACTGACAACATTCCCCGCCCAATTAACTTTACCTGAAATCATCTTCTTGTTCAAGGTTCAGATGCACCTCTTTTAGCTTCTCCATCCTCTCTACTTGGTACCCATTTCCTCCCAACCATGACTTTATTGCTGAACCATTATGATGGGCTTTTCATTCCAGAAGAAGCAGATGCCTTTACTCACCCCTCTTCAGGATGTTTCCCCGAGACTCCTGCCCTCTACTCAGAAGTGGGGGGGGGGGTGGAGAGAGAGAAAAGATTCATTTTTGTCTGCAACGATGCTAAACTGTGTCATTACAGTACTCCACTGTGACATCACAATGCTGACTTGTGACGTCATAGTTACTGTGCCATCAAATGTGACATAATTGTGACATTTTAATGTTCCATTTTGATCCCACAATGCTGAACAGTGACATCACAATGTCCTTTGTTCCACTATAATGCTCTGTTTCGATGTCATAATGCTGAATAATGACATCACAATGTCCTTTGTTCCACTATAATGCTCTGTTTTGATGTCACAATGCTGAATAGTGACATCACAAAGGGATACCACAGTGCTCAGTCATGATATCACAATGCTGGACTGTGACATACAGTTTTCATTGGCCCACCAGATGATCCATTATATCATCACAGTGGTACACTATGACATCACGGTGCTCCATTTTCATCATCATAATGCTCCATTTTAATGTCACATTGCTGAAGAGTGATGTCACAATCTCATACTTCCTAGGTTGCTCATACCTTTTCTTTCCGTCATGTCCCAAATTTCCCTTTAGTTCCCAGGGCAAAGACTAGTGCAAAGATTTCTGCTGCAAGTTTTTCTGGGAAAGCAGGACTTAGTTTAAATGGGACCTCTGCTTCACCAGAGTCTGAAAGAATCAACCAAACTTTAAAAATTGGTCAGTTTGTTTCCTATTTTCGATTTTGGTCCATTCTAATAATGACAGTGACAATAATCACCAACTAATCTACAGGAAAACACCACGGCTTTCAGGATCATTTGCATTTCCTGTGCCAAAGGAGAAACTAGAAGCAAAGAGATGGAAGAAATTCAAATAATCTAATCTAGTGTCTGTAGAGGCCACTTCAGGGGAGACAGGAATACACTCCCTCCTCTGGAACTAGAGAAGAGATGTAAATGAAAAAAAGTGTATCTATTTCTTCCCTGCTACCCTCAGGCACATCTGCCTGCAAGGATTCCTGGGAGAAGGCAGGTGAAGGTGCTCTTCAGGGTCCAGCCATAGGAGATGTCTGTCAAGCATTCCTGGTAAGCACACTGGCATCTCTCTTCTCTGATTGTAAGCAGGGTGCAGTGACCTGTCAGTTCCAAGATGCTTGTCCAGCCACTCCTGGTCCAGAGAACTTTCTCAGTCACTTCTTAGGATGGCTATTCTTGAGGCTAAAGGCAGGGATGGTGAACTGTAACTGGTTTTAGGGCCTCAAGTGGAGGACTGTCTCCTCACCCCCCCACCGAGAGAGAGAGAGA
The DNA here is from genome assembly GCA_902168415.1 of Peromyscus melanophrys. NCBI lineage: Eukaryota > Metazoa > Chordata > Mammalia > Rodentia > Cricetidae > Peromyscus > Peromyscus melanophrys. The sequence continues at coordinate 41,897 of CABHPR010139456.1, read as the reverse complement.
GAGAGAGAGAGAGAGAGAGAGAG
>CABHPR010139456.1:0-29749 GCA_902168415.1 Peromyscus melanophrys | reverse complement strand
ACAAAGGCAGCACAAACAAATGTAACACATCTTTAACAAAGGCAGCAGAAACAAATGTAACACATCTTTGCCTAGTTAAAATAATATTTCACAACAATATTCAACCATGTGGCTTGGTTACCTCTCCTCTGTACCATATGTCCAACTTCTTCAGTGTCTTCTGGCATCTCCATGTGCCTAGATTCATCTCCCCAAGTTCCACTCTTTCCTTGGAAGTCCTGCCTGTTCTCTCCTGCCTAGCTATTGGCCATTTAGTTCTATATTAAAAAGGTTTCTTAGGCAGAGACATATCTTTACAGTGTAAACAAATATTCCACAACATTTCCCCCTTTTTGTCTAAAAAGGAAAAGTTTTGACTCTAACACAGTAAAACTATATACAATAAGAACAATTATCAGGTAAGAATTACATTCACAATTTCTAGTCCATTTGTATTTTGCATATTCAGAGAAAATACTCTATTATCTATCCTATCTTGATGAATCCAAAGTTTTATATCTAAACCACTTTCTATCATAATGTGTATTACCAACCTAAAAATATCTTTTTAGACCATAAAACATTTTCTTAGATAAACAACTTAAGCTTTTATGTCTCTCAACTTTTGTAAGCTTTACATCTTTTTTTTGTAAGTTTCTTTTTTGAATTTGGTAACAAAGGAAATGGTATAATTATCTAGTCTTCAACCCCACCAGAGACCCAAGAAAGATACAATATTACCTGAGTAAACAGGAAAGGTTGAGCAAATAACTTCCAAAACTATAGAAATGACAGAAACAGTTAGCTGCCTGGACAATCACCCAAGGTTGCCTTGCAACATTGGGGCATCTATCTCTGGCCTATGGGCTTAGAATATCTGACAGACTTTTCTGTGAGGTAGAAATTTGAAGGACTGTCTTACCTTGTCTTGGCAAAGTTCAGCAGTTGCCTTCTTTTGTGTCCTGTTTGTCTAATTTGGCAAGGACAATTTCTTTGTCCAGTGGCTAACTTTGTCACAAATAGAAGCAAGCTCCATATGGTGGTTCTTCAATGCCCATCATCCTTTTTTGAAGTAGATTAGTGATGTCAGAAGCAAACATATCTCACTGTCATGAAAATCCTTATGTTATTAAAACATCTTAAATGTCATATCCTGGAGGTCTCTGAAGTGTTTGAAGACCATCTATCTATCTAAAATATATCTCTGACCTTGAAAACATACCTAAGATGACTACAAGTTTGATTGTTTTATATATATATATATATACATATACATATATATGTGTGTGTTTGTGTATGTATATATAAACAATATATATTAACTATATACATATATACCTATATTTTTTAATTATCATAAACAGTCTGTAATAATTGTATTTTAGGACTAGAACTTTATATTACATTTTTAAAATGAGCTGGATAGGAAAAACACATTAAACAAGAGTAGAAACATGTATACAGTTAGTTAAAACAAAACCTTAAATTTGTATCAATATGTAAAAATCCATACCAATGTAAAATATTTAAGACTAGTAGTTGCTTTTTTAGTTTAAAAGTAGATTTGATATTCTACCCTTTAATCCTATCATTCCTATATCCCCCCCTTTTTAGAAATAGATCTCTTAATTTAATCTCCTTTGCTTAGTTTCTTCCCTGAACATGACCAATAATAACTTTCAACCAACCCCCCCAAAATGATGATAAACATCCATAATCCATCAAATTACCAAAATCACCCACCCCACCTCTTGGGAATGTGGGTATCATGTTCTCTAAACTGCTTCCTGTTGTCTGGGGGCAACAGTATCTTTAGAGGACACTGAGAAAATTGAGATAATGATCATGTCCTAGGGGAGCTAGTTGTATCATTTGTTGTCCAGTCTCTGTGTAATGGGAAAGTGTAGAACTTATCTGAAGTCCTGGTGAGAGTAGTCTGTGAGGCTGGACCCTTTGAATTTGTTCTGGATGCAGATTTTTGAGGAAACTGTAACAGAAGTATTTTGAGAGACTGGATTACCTAGGCTACTTGTCTTCATTGGTGTCTGGTTCTTTGTTCTGAAAACATACAAATTTTTAAAAGTAACATATCTATATTAACACAAATATGGAATGTGCAGTGTGCATAAATCAGTTAAAGATGATTTTCTGTTTTATGTTGAGCAGAAAAAAGGCATCTGTCAACTTTATAAGTCTGTTTGGACTGTATATCCAACCAAACTCTCATGAGGCCTCTGTAGCCAATAAGATTTATCATGTTTCACCCAGTCTCAGCTGTTCCCATGTCTAGGGATCAGTATATATGTAACCCATCTTGTAGTTTTTTTATTTTATTTTATTTTTTGGTTTCTTCCTTCTTGTTTGTATTCAAGATTTTCAGAAGGTGTCTCCCAATTGAATCTGATTTTTATTAATTCTGTCCCAATGCAACACATTTCTTGACTTCCATTCTGAAGTTAAGACATTTTAAAAATATATAGGTTTGTTTAATTTAGCAGTTTTTTTCTACAACCCAATGTCTCTCAGCATTTACCCTTTGCTCATCAACATCCAAAAAATTTAAAATCAACAAAGCAACATACAGGATCCAGGCGTCCTGTGTATTTCCCATCTTATGTGGCTTATTATTTTTTTATATTACTTTACTATTTCTTTAAAGACTTTATTGTTTTAAACTATTTGTTTATTTATTTATTATAACTGTCTATACCCATTTTTTTCCTTCAGTACCTGAGCACATTTTTAAGCACACTGTAACCTGTTCAGAGGTTTTCTTGGTCTGGACCTGGCTTTACTAAGAGCCTGCAGTGTTCTCTGACTATGTGAGACAAAGCTTAAACTGCTAGGTGGCTACTAGGCCCTCTGCTGCATGACTCCGGTGTTTGGCTCTGCCCAACCCCCTTGGTTCCCTGAGAACCTAGCTTCATGCCAGCAGGTACTGGTGGGAGCCACATTTACTGCCCCAGCTCTGGGAAGTTGTTGAGCCAATGGCAGCTGATTGTTGTGAGTGCTCATGGAGAGGCCCAAGTGGCTACTGCGACGGCGCTGGATGGTGTGACTTCTCCATCCACGTGGTCATACCACACATTGGAGCACCAAATGTAGTAGTACTTTCTCATCGGGGACCACCAGCCTGCAAATAACAACATGGAGACTTATTATTAATTATGAAAGCTTGGCTTTAGCTTAGGCTTTTCCCCAACTAGCTCTTATAACTTAATTAACCTGTTTTTATTAATGCTATGTTCTGCCACATGACTTGGTTACCTCTCCTCTGTACCATTGTCCAACTTCTTTAGTGTCTTCTGGCATCTCCACACACCTAAATTCGTCTCCCTGAGTTCCTCTCTTTCCCTAAAGTCCCATCTATTCGGTCCTGCCTAGCTATTGGCCATTTAGCTCTTTATTAAACCAATCAGAAGGTGTCTTAGGTAGAGACACATCTTTACAGTGTAAACAAATATTCCACAATAGTACATGGTGTGCAATTTGCCCACCTAAAACATATAATTTAATAGTTTTTAGTGCATTCATAGAATTAGACAACTGACATTATCTAATTCCAGAACATTTGAGACATCCCCAAACACATCCCATTCTTGATAGAAACCATTTCTCATTCTCCTCTCCTTCTAGCCTTGACAACCATTTATGTTACTTTTTGCCCCTCTGGATTTGCCTATTCTGGATAATCCATATACATGGAATTACATAGCATATGGCCTTTTGTGATTGACTTTTTCATTCTGTGTAATGTTTCGGGTACATCCATATTGTAGTATGTTCCAAGTTTTAATTTTATGGCTAGACAATTTCCATTGTATGAAATTTTTAAATGTTATTTATCACTTTTGGCTATTTTCAGTGTTGTTGTGGTAAGTATATACAAGTTTATATGTAGACATATAATTCCTTTGGGGGTGTTTCTATCTACCTAGGAGTTCAGTCACTGAACCATGTGATGGCTCTGTGTTTAATCCAGGGCTTCATGCATGTTTGGTGTAGCACTGTACTCCCGGGTAACCATCAGACTATCTTTGACAGTGACCACACCATTTTATAGTCCCGTCAGCAGTGGATGAGGGCTCCAATTCCTCTACTTTGTCCACTTTTGCTATTCACTGGCTTGTAGATTCTAGATATCTTTTTGTTTTGTTTTGTTTTGTTTTTCCAGACAGGGTTTCTCTGTGTAGTTTTGGTGCCTGTCCTGGATCTCACTCTGTAGATCAGGCTGGCCTCAGACTCACAGAGATCCAGCTGGCTTTGCCTCCCAAGTGCTGGGATTAAAAGCATGTGCCACCACCGCCCGGCAATCCTAGATTTCTTAATGGGTGCATGGGGCAGCTCACTGTGGGTTTAGTTTCCATTGTCTTGGTGCCAAATGATGTTAAGCATCTTCCTATGTATTTGCTGGCTTTTTTTTTTTTTTAAGAAATAGCTATTCAAATTCTTTTTTTTTCTTGAGACAGAGTTTCTCTGTGTAGCTTTGCACCTTTCCTAGAACTCACTCTGTAGCCCAGGCTGGCCTCGAACTGATAGAGATCCACCTGCCTCTGCCTCCCAAGTGCTGGGATTAAAGGCATGCGCCACCACCTCCTGGCTTCAAATTCTTTACCATGTTGAAAAGTTGGATTGTCTTCATGATCTCCTATTCTGTAGGCTGTTTCCTTCTCTGTCTCCTTTCTTTGCTTAAAAAAATCTATTTATTCAGTGTGCATGTGTATATGACTGTATGCATGTATTGTATATGCAGGATGTGGAAGCCAGAGGAAGACATTGGGGGTCCTACTTTATCATTCTCCACCTTATTTTCTGGAGACAGGATCTTTCAATGAACCTGAAACTTGTCATTTGGACTTTTGGCTGTGCCGGCAGCCAGCAAGCCCTGGCAATCCTCCTACCTTTGCCCTCCCCACTGTGCTGGGATTATGGGTGCTTACATGCCCATTTCTGGCTTTTTACATAGGTGCTGGGCATCTAAACATGGATCCTCATGCTTACAGAGCAAGTGCTCTACTTACCGGGCTGTCTCTCCAGCTATCTTCCTGTCTTTTTCATAGCATCTTTCTTATGTAGCTCAGACTGGCCTGAATTCCTACCTCTGCATCCCAAGTTCAAGGCTTATAGGTGGGAGTGGCCAGGCTGGCTGCCTCTCACCTTCTTGATGGTACCGATCGAAACAAATATTTTTTTTGTTTTTTTTTACTTTATTTATTTATTTTTTAAATTACATTCATGATATTCATTAATTACACTCATGATATTAATCACATTTGTGGTATTCATAGATTACATTCACAGTATTCATTCAATTATATATATAATATATATATATTAATTTTAAATGCTGAATGTCATTTATTTAAGGGGGGAGGAGGTCTTAAATACAGGCTTACAGCACAATGGGAGGACCCTGGAGGGCAGAAGTTCGCTACTGATGTTTTACAATCTTGTTTCTAATCTGTTAACGCCCATTATTGAGGGTACCAGGCAAGGAACTTCCCTTAAGCATTCAGGAGGGTGGAACCTGGCAGGGAATTAGCTTAGGGAGAATATCAAGGTCAAGGTCCACAAGCAAGGCAACAGTTACCCAAAACGGAGGCCAGGGGCCTACAGGTCCCCCTTTTATTAAAAAATGAGCTTCTGACTTGGGTTGCGTGGGACGTCAGCAGGTCACCTTACCCGTCATGGAGACACCTGCCCAGGCCACACAAGTGCTCTGTCTTAGGTTGGTGAGTGCCCCCCAGGCACTGCCCGTCTCTGAATACTCATTATCATACAGGCTCAATCGTGTGTGAGCTGCAGAGTTAACTGCTGCCAAAGATCTCAAAGTGGCACTGGGCTTGCAATCTGTGTGTTCGATACAGAAAAGACCAACAGAGGTCCTATCTTACCCATAGTCAGTAGGCTAAAGGCAACTGAGCCATTCCCTTCCTTAACAAGCCATACTGTACGTTGGTGTCCTTGTAAGATAGTATCCCAAAAGCAACTGGAACTTGAGTTTATAAATTTATAATTTTCAAAGCCAATCGAGATGTATATGGCTCTGAATTAAATTTATCGTGCCCCATAGAATGAAAGATTAACTAACTGTGGTAGCTACTTATGTTGCCAGGGTCTCCATTGTGCTAGCTGTAGTAAGCAATTATGAAATGGTAATCCCAGAAAGAGTAGCAGTGATGGGCGCCATTGCTATAACAGCAACAGCGGCAGCAGCAATGACAAATTCTCTTTTGGATTGTGTGGACATCCACTGGCATGGATACAACTCCAGTAACACGTACTGCCAAGGCCCATTTTTCTTGATCCCAGCACGACTTTAGCTGGCAGCTCTTCTGGAGAATCTAATCTTATGGTTACAGTTCCTAGGCTTACATTAATGCTTGCCAAAGCTGGTGACGTTGGGCTCTCAATCTCCATTGACATCAGAAGGATAGATTTTTTCAAGAAGACCCATTAGGTCTCTGTCATGTTGGGCTGCAGCAGCAGCCATAGGGTGTGTTCAGTGCTCAGGAATCCAAAGAAGAACCTCATTGTCCTGAGGAAAGACATAAACACAACCCTAGGGCCACACCAACACTAGATCGGGTCTCCTCCATGTGCTAGTAGAAAGATCCTTCCTTCCATCGTTCCAGAGGGTGATTTGCCACAGGAGCTCTCCAGTGCTTGTCTGCATCGGGTATTCCAGCAGAATCCACCAATAAACTCCAGTAGAATCCACCGATAAAAAATTTAAAATAGTCTGATTGTTCTTTATTTTATATCTAGAATCCACTTATGAGTGAGTACATACCATGATTGTCTTTCTGGGATTGGGTTATCTCACTCAGGATGATATTTTCTAGTTCCATCCATTTGCCTGCAAATTTCATGCTGTGATCTTTCAGCAATGTTGTATTTTGTTAGATTGGCTGCTTTAAGCTAGTCAACTGGCAGAATCCACATGCAACTTGTGTGCTTTCTGACATTGACATCAGGACCTGGTGGCTTGATTTGCAGTTGACTTGCTTTCTGGTCAAGATACAAAATTTAGAGGCTCCAGAGACCGGATGCTTCTGAGGCCTCTTTTCACTTGCTCATTCATATTTCCAGCCAGAGGGCTGAGCAACAGGTGCCTGGCACATCCACTGCCACCTCTGCATCAGAGAGCATTGAACGATCCCCATTGGCTGGGGCCTCTTCCTTCTTGCTCCATAATATCCATCTCTCTAGAAACACATCCAGGGGATGTTTTAAATTTTTCCGTATGGGCAACAGCTGCTGTTTTTGCAGGCTGTCATCTATTTGATTGTTACTTTTCCGACTTTATTTTTAAACAGTATAATGTGGAGTGCCGCAACACTGCTCACAGGACAGATGGAGAGCACATCCAAACAGACTACAAAGCCGCCCTAACGGAAGACACAGGGGTGGGAGAGGAAAGCCAGACTACCAGATTGCTGCAGGCAAACAAGTGTCAGTAAATCACACATGAAATGGGGGAAGGAAGACCAAATAAGGAAGTGGTACAGGAAGTGATCCTTTTTCAACCTCAAGTCTTAAAATGATGTGGGTGAGCTAAGGTCGTCGACAGGGTCTCCAGAGCCGGCCAGGGAGCCAGAACGTGGCCAATGAGAAGCACTTACCAAACTCTGCTGGGGCAGTTGACACATTCATCCTGGAGTTGGCGGAGATGCCCAGGAGCTTGCAAGTTAAGACGAGCTACAAAGCTGCAGCTCAGTAAGGCCCCACCCAGCCCAGGGGTCAGCAGAGATGTATCTCTGCCCCTATCTCTTGGGGAATAAGAAGTTGAGGTAACTGAGTCTGTACATCTCCGTTTTTTAAAAGGAAAATAAAATTCACTTCACCAGTTTCTTCTACTATAGCCCAAACTTGCTGCAAAGCAGGGACCGACCGCTGTGGTCCCCAGTGTCTGTCTGTGGTCGGGTCCCTATGGAGGCAGCTTAGCACTGCGGCCAAGGGAACCCACTCTCACCTCTTTGTCACCTCAGAGTGGGTAGATACTGGTGAAGTTGCCATAGTATTTGGGGAGCTGCCCCTTGGGCATTAGCCTTATGATTAGAATTCTGTTCTGTTCCAAGACTCCTGAGCACAAGGCAGGTCATGGAGGCCAGCTGTCTGCCCTCATTAAAATCTGCTTGTGTGGTGTTTGTCTATCCTGTCCCTAATTGTGACCCTGTCTCTCCTCATTATACTCTCCAACATATACACCTTTTTGATCAAGTGCCCAAACCTTCAATGTTTAGCACACTGAATTTGTACATAGATAAACATTCTCAGAATCAAACCATAACCATGTTCTAAATTGGACTTGCCATTCCAGACAGCTCCCTCTTGCCTCTTAGAAGTCAATCCCCTCTCCATAGTGACTATCCTGACTTCTTTACAAGACAACGGCTTCTGTTTTGAACATGGTATAAGTGGGATCCCATCATATTCATCTGTTTCATATTTCCCTGACAACACACCCCTGAGACATATACACACTGTAGACCATGCTGGGACTCACTCTTCTTACTACAGGGTTCATGGTGTGTGACCATGACACATTTTTTTGGCCAGTTCTATTGTTGATGGACATTTGAGTCACATCTCACTTGAGACTCTTTTGCTAAAAGCTCCTGTGAAGACATTTACTGATGGTTTTCTTGTGTGTGTACATAAATATCTTTCCTATTGCTTCATACTTAGGTGTGGATTTGCTGGGCTGTATGTGATACAAGTCTCTATGTCTTCTATATATGATGCCAAATACTCTTTGAAGTAGGTGTGTTGATTGACACTCTTCCTGGGAGTTGGAGAGTCCCAGGTGCTGCACACCCTCACCAGCCTTGATACTTTATTTTGCTTTTTTGGCCACAGTGTGCTATGTCACTGTGGCCCCGCTGTTTTGCGTCTGCACAGTTGTGTGTTTATGGGGCACTCTGCTATCCTCTTTTGTGAAAAGCCTATTCAAACGTTCCCTGTTTTTAAATCAACGGCTGTTTGTTGTCTTTCTTGGTATACCTGGATGAGTTCTTTGCCATCAACGTTTTCTCACTGCCCAGCTTTCTTTTCTTTTCTTTTTTTATCTTGTCTTTTAATGAACAGACATTCTTAATTTAAATGAAGCCCAATTTATCATTCTTTTCGCTGACAGCTAATGCTTTTTCTGGGCCGCCAAGGGACTTCTCTCCCGTTCAAGGTCTTGGATATATTCTCCAAGGTTTCTCTTACAGTTTGATTATCTTGTTTAGGCTTATATTCCCTCTCAAATTAATTTTTCTTTAGCATAAAGTAGAGCTCAGTGTTTAATGTAGATATCCAATTGGCTCAGCATTGTGCACTGCAAACCCATCCTTCCCCGCTGGAGTGTGGTGGAGCCTTCATTCTAAGTCACCATGAATGTATCTATTTCTGTGTCTTCTTCCAGAGGTCCCTTGTCTGTCCCTGAACCCATATCCCTCTGCCCATTCTGTAGCTTTATGGCAGAAGTATTGTCATCTGGTCATGTCAGCTGCATTCTTTGTTACCACCTTAGGTAGCCTATCTCCTTTGAATTGTCATATAATTTTAGAATCACTTGTCAGATCCTCCACACATGTGCAGACACATGCGCGTGCACCCTGGCATAAATCTGAGGTTTTGATAAGCAATACACTGAATCTACAGATCAGATTGGGGGAAGCAGACATAATTTCACCACTTTCAGCCTGTGAAATTATAATTCCATCATTTATTTAAGTTGTTGATTTATCACAGTGTTGTTTTGTATTTCTCAGTGAAAGCTGTGCCCATATTTCATTGGATTTATTCCTTGGGTGTTTACTAAGAGAATGTGATAAAAAGTGGCATTTTTTTCAGTTTTATCTTCCATGTGTTTGTCACTATTTGTATTAGTTATTGTCCTTGTTGCTATAACAAGATCCTTGACAAAGACAATGCAAGGAAGGAGACATTTACTCTGGCTAAGTGCCATGGCGTTACAGCCCATCATGGCGGGGAAGGCATGGCGGCCGGAATGAATCCACTCATGGTAACCAGAGCTTATAGTGGCAGCTTGTCACATGACACCAGTCAAGAAGCAGATAGCTCATCTGGCATCCTTCAAGGTTGTACTTGGAAGCCTCTGTCAGCTAGGATCCATGTTCCAAAGTTCCCATCCACAACCTTCCCAAATAGTGGCATCAGCTGGGGACCAAGTGTTCAAACACACGAGCCTGGGGATACGGCAGGAATGGGGTAAAGGTGTCCTGGGCGTAGACAGAGGTGCCAGCCAGGTATCTGGCCTTTCTAAATCTTGCTCTCAGAGGGCTTGACAGTCCTCCATGGTCTGCTGAAGGGTCATAGGGAGATGTAGTAAGGGTGGGGCCTGGCAACATAAAAGACCAAATGGGCATAGACTTTGGCAGACTTAGGGGCAGTCTGCAGACCCCTATGGACGTAAGGGGTCTGAACTTCCTCCTCTGTCTTGAGATGTAGGTGCCAGCCCCATGGAACTCCAGGTCATTGAATACTCTTGATCTTCTGGGCCAGAGGCTGCAGGAGAGAGTGCTACTACAGGAACCAAGTTCTGTTTTGGGTTCTTAGTCTTGTTGATAAGAGAATTTAGAAACAGACACCAAGGGAAGCTTGAGAACAATTTTATTAGAGTTTGGGAGAAAAGCAACAGGGCAGGCAGGCAGGCTGGAAATCCCAGCATCCTCCAGGAAGAGGGAGAGGGAGAGAAAATCATGCCTTTTAAAAAAAGGCTGGAGGTCAGAAAAACAGTGAGAAAGTCCAGAGTCTCAAAGAAAGCATGTTTAGGCTTTTGGTCCATATCTGAAAAAGAGATAAAGAGAAGGCAATGGAAGGCTATGTCTAGAGCTGGGCCACAGATCTGAGTTGAGAGGGTTCTGAGTCTATGACAAAGGATTGCACCAACAACACATGATTAGAGATAGAAATAGAATCAGTTTATGAAAAAAGGGAAAGTGAGGCACTCTGGAGGTGGAAGTGGGCTACTGAGACAGGGGAAATCCCTGAGATGTAGAAGCCATTCACGCTCCACCGGCCCTTCTCAGGTTCATAAGCCTGGGCTTGGCTGGCACTTGCTCCATTCATTACATGTGGCCCAGGTGAGGAGGCGCTCCAGTCTTTTCTGTCAGCTGGCTTCTGTCACCTGTTCATCCTGATGATTCCGTCTCCAGTCTCTACTCCGCTGCCACCAGAGGGTATCCAGCAAGTCATGTTCCACGCTTACCAGGCAGTGCTGATGTCAACCGTCCTCTGTCCCCTTCGAAGGCCTGTGCCTGGCAGGAGCAGGGAGAGACAGAAGGAAGCAGCCAGTCACCAAGGGCTCCTGGAGGGACACACCCTCCACCACTGAGGGCCTGATGGAGGGTCTCACTGGCTCCAGTGCAGCTAATCTCATCCGACACCTACTCCTCGCCCAGCTCCTTTCTCTGCCCAAGTCAGGCAGGGTCTCCTGTTTTGCCTCTCTCACCTGCCATGTCCTGAATGGTCTCTCTGCCTCTGTAAACACTGCTCAGCCTTCTGGGTCTCAGGAGTCCACACTGCTGCACAGGTGGGTCCCCTAGACTCCAGCACTGCCTACTTGTGTCTAAGTGGAGGGCAAAGTTTCCTCCCGCCCCCATTCCTGGGCACTTACAGAGGGGTCCAATGCCCTAGTGAGGTAAGGAGGTGCCTCCCCTGAACTTCTAGGAGGAATGGAAGAGGGTGTTAATGTGTTGTCACAGAAGGGGCGGGGCCTGGGGTTAGAGAACCGCTTCTCATTTATGCTGTGGTTGTGGGTCTGCAGGTGTCATATTCAACTATTTGCCTTTTCATGTGTCTGGGATATTTCAGAACCACCTTTTTTTAAAGGAAGACGTGCTTAGGGCCACCTATGATTGGGGGTGGGGGGGAGAAGCCTGGGAAAAGGCAGGCCACCTGAGGGTATGTAAAAGCAGGGCAGGGTTCTAGTAAAGAGATGGAAGGAGGTATGTGGAAATCTGAATCCTGAGTCCCTGGGACTCCAGGGGCTTGTCACAGCATGGTCAGGCCAGGCCAGAGCCAGGGTGTCATCTTGGGCCTAAACAACAGAAAAACGTATCAGCTTTACAAGGCTGCAAGAGAATCCCCTCCTATGTGGTTCGGCAGCTCCCCAAGTTTCAACCCCCAGCTATGGCTTCGTTTCTAGACACTTCAAGGTTTTTTCAGGGGGAGGGTGGGAATTCCCTTCATGAGAATTGTTCTCACGCTTAAAGCCTAATTCAGGCATAGAAAAACCCTGGGTGCTCAGAGTCTGGCTTCTGAAGGGTGGGGACATTATCTGTCACTGGGAACAGAGGACACTTACAGGGAAGTGTTCACTGGAATTGACCTACTAGAATAAAGATGCTTTTCTTGGCTCGAGTGAGACTTGGGGTGTTTGGATGCTTGTCTCCAACCTGGCCTGGGAAGGAGCCTACGCCTGCCCAGGTGCAAAGTCCTCACCATGCATTGCTGTGCCCTGGGTCTGCTCTGGGCTTGCAGAGGTGAGTCCTGATACGCCCTACTGTTCTCAGCCTTTTACCGCTGCAGAGCCACACACGGATACTTCGCCCCCAGCACCTGGCACCATGTCTGCTGCCTTTCCAGACAATGGGAGGGGACTTTCCCACAGAGGCCCCACCCACTTTCTATGAAAGAGTTTTGCAATGTCCCTCAGGGTGCTCCAAATCCACCTGCTGCACCACCCCTACCCCCACCCGCCAAGTAGACCGCGGGCACATATCACTGCACCTGACTTATGCCCCCGCTTTCGTTGCTCCTGTACAGAATCTGGGCTCAGCTGAGACTAGATCCTGAGGCTTTGGATCATGCCTCTGCAGGAGCATGGCATGTCTACTGCTTATCTGACGGAGGTGGTTTTGCATACAATAATTCATTTCCTGCTGAAGGACACCTTTCTGCTGGGGGATTCATCGGGTCTCATTTTCTTTCTTTTTTTCCTTCTTCTCATATATTACATCCAAACTGCAGTTTCCCCTCCCCCTTCAGTCTCCCCTCTCCCCTAGATTCAGCCTTCCTCTGTCTCCCCTCAGAAAAGAGCAGGCCTCCCAAGGACATCAACCAAACATGGCAGACACTATCAAATCACAACTGAAATAGGGTCTCGTATTCTTTATGAGGAAATGGTAGTAACAGGCCAGGGATCAGCCAGCCTCAAGGACTGGATGGCACACCCAGGTGTGTGGGGTCAGATGTTCCATCTGTGTCCTGCTTGGGGAGGCACGTGGGCCGGTGTCGATTAGGTGTGCCTTCCTCATCTTGCTTGGGTATGGTTGCACACATAACTGCCACACATGCCTCTCTTCATGGCTAGTTATGGAGTCTCTGACACAGGAACATGAAAGTGACTGGTTCAGGGATGTGATCCACCTCCGAACTGCTCACTTTGAGGGTTTCTTGGGAGACACTGCAGGTCCAGGGTGGCCCTCTTTGCTGTGGATGAGTCCCTGATGACAGTACTTGGTTAAGCTGGTAGAAGTGTGGATGTGGGCTGGCGGTGCCCGTGGTGCACGCTAGAAGGCTCTGCCCGCCTCATAGAAGGCAGTGTGAGTCCTGGGGAAAGGAGAGGCCTATGGGCTTCAAATGGGAAGTATGTCAAGAACTGGATGGCCAGTCAGAAATGGGCAGCATGGCATGTGATAAACGCTAACAAGAGCTACCCGAAGGCTCATGGAAGTCTTTAGCTTTAGTGGGAGGAAGTGACCATAGGCACTGATTTTTGGCTTTTTTTTTCCTTTTTATCTTTTTTTTTTTAACAAGTTTTTTCAAAATATAGTCCAGGCTTTGGACTTGAGATCCTCTTGCCAATCTCTGGTGCAGAGACTGCTGTGCTACCATGCCCGACTGTGTCTCATTCTTTTTTTTTTTTTTTTTGGATTTTTGAGACAGGGTTTCTCTGTGTAGCTTTGGTTCCTGTCCTGGATCTCGCGCTGTAGCCCAGGCTGGCCTCGAACTCACAGAGATCCACCTGCCTCTGCCTCCCCAGTGCTGGGATTAAAGGCGTGCACATCCACTGCCGGCTCTGTGTCTCATTCTTAAACATGTTTGATGGTCAAGGACCACCTGATAGTTACAGAAACAAGAAAAGGTGGGAGGCAGAGATGGAGGCAGGGAGGGAAGAGAAAGCGAATGAACAGGGAAGTCACCACCCAGGGCTGGAGGAAAACATCCAAACTGCAATGGAGGTCTCCCCAGAGATACCAGAAAATGATGTTGCTGTGAAATGAGACCAGAGGTCATAAAAGGGTTATTAAAGGACCATGGACGGATGATAGGGACATGCACACAGAATGGCAGACATTCAAGTTGCCGTGGAAGGTTTGTGAGTTGGAACTAAAGGACTCTGTCAGAACATGACGGTACCGATGTGGAGACAGGAAAAGGAAATTGAGTAAAGGTCAGTGCAGTATGGCCAGCTGGAGGAGCCCTGTCCTGAAGAAGGAAGACACACATTCGAAGTATCAGAGACGTTTTCCAGACTGCCTGGGCAGACCTGCCATGAGGCACCTAGAAGACCAGAGGGCAGTGCCTTCAACCTGTCTGGACTGCTCTATCTTGACTGTTCACTTCCAAACCAAGGGACCAGGCAGAGAGTGGGAGAAGCAAGCCATTGCAGACAGAGTGTTCTCAATGTGGTACCCCCACCAGTCCTTCATAAGGCTACACCGGGAAGATGTAGTACTGGAAACAGGAGTGGGGGTGTGGTAATCATACACGCTCACCTCCTCACCTCAGAGTCCATGAAAAAGCCAGGTTTCAGGGCAAAAGGCCCTTCCAGTCACACATGGTGTGCAAGCTGCCTGCAAATCAGCATTTGGGCCCTGGATTCCATGGATACCAGGGTAACCACTTGGCCTTCATGAGAAAAAGGAGATTGAGAGCGCAGTAGAGAGTATACATCATGGCAAGTGGGGCTCCTGTAGCCACTTTCTTTGTGGTGCTTGGGGGAACAGCACCAGGAACTGGTGTTTGGAGGTCTGCCGGAGAATTCCCTGGTGAAGGTGCCTGAGGCAAAGCAACGCTTAGTCAGGATTGAGCGAAGGATGGGAACAACAGATTGGACGACTCCAGAAAATCCCAAAGGAGCTGACTGATTCCCAAGGGATTTTACAGGCCTCAGGGCAGCTTCTGTAGGAATAGGTGCTTATAGAACCATTGTTAATGCTAGAGAAAACGTAAGTGTTCCAAGGAAGGGAACATTTCATGTGACTCGCCCACCAGCGGTACCTGCATGGGTGCATTGCTGTGAACATCAGTGGTTGATTTCATGAAAAACGTGGGAAGATACAGAGTCAGGAACTATTGGATGGAGGCAGGATAGTGATAAAATGGAGAAAAGGCACACTGCCGTGGTGGGACACGGAGGGTGATGTGAGTCATCTCGGAAATGGAACCCACCCTGTTGTGACCTGTACTGTGTCTCCTCTGTGGTTTAAACCCCGGCAATGGCAAATTTTTGTTGTCCAAGCTACTGTTCTGTGGTATTTTGTTATAGCATCCCTAGCTGACTAACACACTATGTTATGTAGAACTAGTCCAGCCAAGAGCACAAGAAATAGCTAAAACAGTTGGGAGAGGTCACCTCTGGGATTGGGGCTCAGTGTGGGGAGAGCTAGAGGAAAGGCTATCTATTTTCTTTATCAAGTTTTTGTTGCTTTCTATTTTTCAAAACATTCATATGCACTTGGATGTTAAAAACTAAGTCGCTGAAAAAATGGGGGTAGGGTGGGGAAGGCATTTTATTGACTTAGGTGGGTGAGAAATGCAAAGGCAGAATTATGAAGTCTTCAGTTCCTTTTTTCTGTGGCCTTTTCAGTGTGGTCCTTGGGGCTCCTGCTGATAACAAAAAGGCTGTCAGAGCCCCAGGCCTTGCAGGCCCCTTCCACATTATCAGTGATGGCTTCTTCTCCAGAAGCCCCTAGAAAATATGTCTTTGAATCTCATGATAAACTTGAGATGAACTGATTGGTTTAAGTTATCCCATGACCTACCCGTGGAGCACACTGGCTACGAGGGTGTGAGGCAAAGTAACTGAGAAGGACATTACGATTATCTGACTGAGAGGAAAGGAGGAGAAATGGTCGGCAGCTTCAAACAGCAAGTCCACTGTGGACGTGTTCTGGTGAGCATTTTCCCTCTCCCGGGAGCTGCGAGCTCCTGGCAACACTGGCTGGTTGGTGGGCTGGTTAGAAGGCAGTTGGACTGACTGTGTGACCCATGAGCTAAGGAGGGCTACTCATATGGAGAAAATGACTCTGTTGGGAGTGAGGAGGCATGGTATCCCACAGGATAAGGGATTTGGGGATTTGAAGAACTGAAAACCCAGGGGAGCGCACAGCAGCATCTTAGGAGAAGTATGGATGCTGGACATAACCTGGACATCTAAATGGTGAGACTGAAGGACTTGCAGATGGCTCACTGACCTCTTCTCTCCCGACTCTTACTGAATATACCTGGAATGGCGTGAGTGGAGAGTCCTCTGGGAGAGACACCCACTGGTCAAGAGAGGACTGCATTGAGCTGTCCTTTGTCACTGAAACTATGGACTTCATTGGAAAGACCCTGGCAGACAGCTTCCTGGGGGTGGTTCTTCAGTGAGGCAGGGCTGGGCAGAGTGCACAGGGAGGGGGGAGGGTACCCTCTCAGCAAGCACAGCTGGAGCTGGGAGGAGGATTACCCAGGTACAAGGAGGCCCCAGAGAATTAACCTTCATCTTGGCTGCAATGAACCACCTTGCCAGGTCTACCAGCATCCCCCACTCCCCGTGACTGATACCTCCAGCTGGAGGAACGCTCGGATCAGGCAGGCAGCTATCCAAAACTTGCCCACGTCTGCTCCCAGCAGCTGAGCCCAGGGCCTCCCTGGAACAGCTGGCCTGGTGCCCAAACCTGTTTATGCCAGTGAAACTTGCTATTGTAATTATGCAATTTAATTAAATAGTATACAAATCACTTAAATACTGCTGCAAAAGAAAAGAAAAGTTGCTTCTGTGAAAACTGAATTGAAGCTTTGAAGAGAATGAAAAAAAACTGGTCATTTTATATATATATATATAGTTGAGTTAGAGGTAAAATAATGAAACCTTGGGGAGATGTTTAAAAAAAAATCTTAGACTTTTTACTCACATTTTTTTGGGGGGGGGGGGTTAGTTTCTGTTTTTCGTGTGACTGGTTCTCATGTAGCCCAGGCTGGCCTCCAACTTTCTATTTAGCTGAGGATGACTTTGAAGTTCTGATCTTCGTTGTACCGCCCGAGTGCTGGAATTACAAACGTGAACCACCATGTTCAGTTTACCGAATGCTCGAAGCTGGCCCTTGTGCAATGCTAGGCAGGCACTCTACCAACCGAGCTTCACTCCAGCACACTCTCAGGTGACTTTGTAAGAATATGTAATCCTTCATCCCACTAGAAAATAGAATACTGAAATCAGAAATTGTAGGCAATACCTTTCGAGTGTCCCTTTCATATGAAAAATTACAGACAGGCATGATGCGATCCGGGAGGCACAAAGTTAATAAGAGGCATCATCAACCTGGAGAGCTCGGTTATTGGCTGTGTGGTGTCCTTGTTGGGCTAGGTATTAAGAGGCTTCAGGTGACTGACCAGCTGTACCAGCCAGCCACTGGCTTTTATCCATCAGGTTCAGCCTAGTATGAGTAAACCTCCTCTGAGCCACATATGGTTAGCTGGGTAGGCTCCTTAGTACTGGCTGAATTGGAAGTAGATACAGGGAAGCAGGAAGTAGAGGATAGCTTCCACCTAGCCCAGTTCCTCTGCCTCTCCTAGAGGTTTCCTTGGGTCCAAAAGCCAGCCCCACATCATCCTTCCCCAGACTGTTGGCAGTGGTGGAGTGGTGACTTCATAGACGGCCGGCTCTGCCTGCTTAGAGCGGAAGCCTGTGTGCCCTCTGCTCCTGAGACCTGGTGACCCATGGTTTTAACTGTGACTCTTTCCACCTCTGCAGTTCTACTCAGCAGCTCTGCTTGTACCCACATTTGGATCTTCCCCATCCTTCCCCACTCTAGAGTCTATCTGCTACCTCAGAAACTCGGGGTCAGGAAGAGAGGAACAAGTGTTCCAGAGGCCAAATTCTAGTCATTTTCCTCTTGATCTGCGGGAGAGTTGGCCACATGTGTTCAGAAACCTATGCTCATGAGACAGGGGGTGCTCATGGAGTATTCTAGAAATGTGTTCAGGTAGCATTAGGGAGAGCCTTTGGAGTATACTGAGGCAGGCCATGCTTCTTCTGGGCCAGGGACAGCACTGGTGACCTCACAATAGTTTCCATTGACACACCATCTCCTGTGTGGGGGACAGAATGACTGCTCCAGGAAGAGCCCCGAGAGCTTTTCCAGGTCCCAGAGGTGGGTGGTACTGATGGGGGCCACATGCATGGTTGGCATAGCTAACTCACCTTTTACCTGATACCCTGGGTGGCCTTCACCACTGTCCCCTTGCACTCTTAGAAGTGACCCTCTGTGTACATATGTGATCCCCTTCTGAAACTGCACTGCATGTTGGGTAGGATCCAGTTCTGAGGAGACAGGTGAGGTGGGCACTTCAAAGCAGCCGTCTCCCAGCAACACTTCAGCACCTCAGCTGGAGGAGCCCTGCCCTCTCTACCCCTGAGTGCGCCTTAGGCACACTAAGATGGATCCTATAGTGCAGGGTTCAGAAAACACGGCTTTCCCTTCCACCTGGAAGGATGCTTTTGCTCCGAGAGGAGTGATTGACTGTCACACTGGACACCAAGTGGAGATAGAACTTTCTGGAAAGTAGGTTGAGATGGAGGAATGAGTAACAGGACTCAGACCCCTGGAAATGAGATGAAGATAAAAAGGTCAGAGAGCTCACCAAAGCCAGAGCAGCTTGGACCCAGGTCACCCAACACATCTGTGCTGTCTGAGCTCGAAGTAGCACTGCCCCCCACCCCCACCCCGTTCCCCTCCCCCACCCCCGCCTGATGCCTGCCTCTGCAGTCCCACCAGCCACAGGACCAGGCAGGGCTAGGGCCACTGCCAGGGGACCCCACAGTCATGGTCATAAACAGCATTCCCTGGAGACCTGGACTTGGACACGGAGAGCCTGCTGGGCTGCTTGAGTGACCAGTACTCCTCACACCTCACCCAGCAGGGGAGACATGGAGATGAGGTGGCCCCGGGAGACACACCATGTTGCTGCACGTTACTTCTTTTCTTCGTATCCAAAGAAAAAAGCTTTTCCTTTCCCAAACTTAAACTGCCATTCAGTGTGATAACACTGACTATCCCTTGTTTGCTGGCAGAGATTGATGGGGTGTGGGAGGGTCTAAAAAGCCTTTCTGCCTTCTCCCAGCAGCCCCAGGCCTCATCTGCTGGGACTCAGATTTACTCAGTCCAGGGACACACCTCTCTGAGGCCAGAAAAAAATGCCGTGTGCGTGACTGAGCAGAAAGCAGGGTGGGGCACCCTGACCAGAGATGTAGATTACACCTTTGTTCCTTAAACAGGCTGCCCGCCCCTTGCCTCCACTCCCACGCCCAGGCTCCATTGTTGGTCTAGCTCTGTTAGCTGTCCCTTCTCGGGGCCTTTTTAAGATTCTAGGCCAAAGTCATTGAGACTCTAAGGAGCCATCATCACCCAAAGCAAGGATAGAAGGAGGACTTGGTGGCCTGAGAGGGCCATGCCCAGCCCCTCTCCACCACATACCACCCTCATTGATTCAGAAGGAACCAAACCAGCCTCGTGTCACGTGGACTACGTGGAATTGCTTAGACCCCAGGGTTCCCTCTACAGACACTTGGGGGCTTATCCAAGGCCCCCATGTATGGAAAGTTTGAGGTGAAGCCCAGAGGGCACCCAATCGGCCTCTTTCTCCTCACTTCTCGCCCAACTTCCCAGAGTTAAGATGGTGAACAGACACCGGGGCTTTCAAACCGCCATCCACTGGGCTCGTGGGCTCCAGTAGTGCCCCTCTTGGTGCATTTGTTCCCTGGGTTTTGACAAATAGGAACATACAGAAAAGGTCTTGCTGTCCCTGAAATCCTCTGTACCCGCTGTGTTCCTCCCTCCCTCCCCCAGTCCCTAGTCACCGTGACCTTTGGGTTTGCTCCCTTTCCCAGAATGCAGCGCAGTTGCCTTCTGGTTAGGTTAGCTCCTTTATGTGTCTCAGCTCCTTCCTTGTCCCTCTCACAGCTGATAGCTCATTTCTCACCAGCAGATAGGAGTCTGCTGTCTGGACTGGCTACATATCTACCCATCTGCTTCCTGAAGAATGTGTGGGCGTCTTCAGTATAAAGAAACATTGGCATGCAGGTCTTTATGTCGGTGCACATTTCCAGCTCATGTGGTGGGTGCCTGAGACTGTGGCTGCTGATCTCGCCTCTGCGGGAACTATGGGAGTGGCTACTGAAAGTCTAATGCACAGAGAGGTTAAGTAACTTACCCAAGGTCACACAGATGGCTAGTGGCCGTTGTCCAGTCTAAACCATAAGATGTCACAGCTTCTGGAGCTGCAGACCCTGCCACAGGGACTGTCATCTGAGAGAACTTCTGTGGCCTCTGGCACTCTACACTTGTTCCTAAATGGTGTATGCCTATATTAGGCAACTTCCAACATCAAAGGCACGCTTGTCCCTGCTGATCGACTGCTAACGCTTGTCACAGGAGGGGAAAATCAGCAGAACGTGGCTTGAATTTGAACTCACCACCCAAGTCTGTGGCGGTGAGCTTGTGAATGGAGCTCTGGTCTGGTCTTCAGTGTGGCTTGGAGCATTTGTCCTCTCTGTGCTGAGGGGCTTTTAGGAGCTGAGTGGGGGGATTTGCCAGACTCCTCTAAGCATGGATATCTCTCCTCTAAAAAAAAAAAATCAAACAGCAACTCCAAAAACAATACCAATATTGTGTTGCATGCCAATTGTCTGTGTTCTGCCATTTCCTTAAGGACACAGATGTCAAATTTGCACTGGCTGACCCCCAGTCTCCACACAGTTTTCCTAGGACAGGGGTCTTCAGGACAGGCTAAAGGGTGGGGACCCAGGCTGTGTCTTCAGGGGGCTCTGCACCATGCCCAGCCCCGGAAAGGCACATCTTGTTTCTTTTGGAAAGGGCCAATGAGTCAAAGGTCATGGCACGAAGCTGGGCCAGCACTCATTATTAGGAAGGTTCTAAGCAAGGCTTAAAACTCAGCTCCCTTCCTGTCTGGGAGCTTTCTGAGAGGAGTGTGGCTAGAACCTGCCTTCTTGTGGCTGCATCCGTGGCAGGAAGCAGGCCTTGGACTCAGTGAAAGGGCTGAGGCTAACTCACCTGCCTGGAAGGTGCACGGGACCAGGCTAAACCACAGAGCATCATCCAAATGTTAGCTAAGGGAAATTGTTCACATCAGTGTTAACTCCACTATTCATCTCATTTTAATTTACAGTTCATCTTACTGCCACTGAAAGCCACGAGTGTTCCAGAAGTAGGAACCTGTGTGTTTGTGACAGACACAGGCTTCCCATCCTTCTCTTGTCTGTCTGCGCCAAGACAGAGGGAAGCGATTACAATGACCAGGAAACAGAGCCATGAGAGAAAACCAGTCATCAGCCCGTCTATCTCTCCCTGGGATGGCAGACTGGAGCCAGAGCTCTCTGCTCTGTGAACAGCACTTCCATTTAATCTGGCCTGTCTGGGAGAGGCTGAGCATCAGTTCTACTGCAGCCAGCCTTGACAGACAGGGCCACTGGTCACAGAGCCAAGGGCTGGAGGGCTGGAGCCTAGACGATGCCCTTTGGCCTGTTTCCAGCCATTCCTGGAGATTCAGGAAAACAAGTCATTAGTCTGGAGGACTTTAATGATCAAATGAAAGCCAGGAGAAGCGAGGTCATAAGTTTGAAAGCACCAGGGTCAGTGTCCGGGAAGACAGTGAAATGACTGCAAACCTTGTCTTGTGCAAAGGGGGACATGGCTGGCACCTTGTCCCCAGATAGTGGTGTCTAGCACTAGGGCAATGGTAGGGTAGAGTGTGTAGCTTGGAAGGTTACTAGCCGCCTTCCTCATTCTCATCTCCAGCCATAATTTTATTATCTGTTTGAGTTGGAAGCATCTTCTAGATCCTGCCCCATTTATCGACAGGGAGACAGAGAAAGCTTGTCCAGAGCAGTGGTCAGTCTCCTCCCATCTCTCCTTAGAATCCCCTCCTCCTTCTTCTTATTCTTTTTTTTTTTTCCTGTAACACTCTGTTTTAAGGCTTATAGCACATTCCAAGAAAAAAAAATCTAGGACACTGAAAAAAATTACCTATGCTGTTTATTCATTCTTGCCTGGAGAAGCCATTCACTGTAATGACCCTTCCAAATTAATCAGACCTGTAAAGACTCAACTGCGGGCTGCCCGTGGAGAGGCACCTTCCAGCCACTGGCGGCAGCTGCTAGCGGGTTCTACCTGGAGTCCTGAGTTTCAGGGCTGCTCAGCACAGCCTGCAGACCTGCTTCATGCCAGGCATCCCCTCCAAAGGAAGCAGAGGAGCCCAGGAGCTCTTGGAACGGGACGTGTGGTCCTGAGGCAGGCACAGGTCCTTGTCCTTTGTCCAGGGCTTCACTGGGAGGGGGCACCACTCAGACTAGAATGCAGAGCAAGACTAATGCAGTCAGTGCAGGCTACAGCAAAGAGCAGCACTGGAGGGGTCTGGAAGCTGGAAGACTCCTGAGGGATGTGGGATTTGATGTGAGCCCAGAAGCGTGGGCCGAGGCACAGAGGACAGGCAAAGAGGAAATGCACTGGAACCCTGTCCTTAGGGAAGTGGTTCTCAACCTTCTTAATGCTGCAACCCTAGTTCCTCATGTTGTGGTGACTCCCAGCCATAAAATTATTTTCATTCTTACTTCATAACTACATTTTTACTACTGTTATGAATCATAATGTAAATGTCTGTGTTTTCCAATGGTCTTAGGTGACCCCTGTGACTCCCAAAGGGTCACGACCCACAGGTTGAGAACCACTCCCTCAGAAGGACGCAGATGCTGTATGCAGATGCGCAGACGGACTCTGCCTCTCAGCATGTAGGCCCTGTGTACAGTCTCATGGCACAGGCCCATGCTTGTCAGCTGCCCTGAGCAGTATGGCCACCACTACCCTGTTCAAGCTTGAGAGTGACATGGACCACTCTAATTTCCTAGATGAAGATTGACTCAAGCCCTGAAGAACCTCATGAGCTTTGCACCAGTGTTACAGATGGATTTTCCAAAATTGAAACAGAATATATATATATATGTATGTGTGTGTGTGTGTGTGTGTGTGTGTGTGTGTGTGTAGTATTTACCATTTTAGCCACTTTTGAGTGTGCAGTTCAATGGCATTAAGTTTGTCACATTGCTGTGTACTCATCCCCATCAGAGCTCTCTCCTCTTCCCTACCTGGGACTCTGTGCTCATACCCTGCCCCCAGCTCCGCCACTCCTGCCAACCCCCCCCCCCCCCATACTTTTTGACTCAACAAATGTAACTACTCTGGACTTGTCAAGTAAGGGGAATTATGCAGAAATGATCTTTCTGTGACTGGCCTCGAGGTTTTTCCACAGTATAGCTGTATCAGAATTTCTTTCTTTTTGAGGGGTGAATGATATTCTCCATATGATTATACCTTCCACATTTTATTATTCACTCAGTGACTGTGACTTGGGTTGCCTCTATCTTTGGCTCTTGGGAATGAGACTGTTTTGAATGTGGCGCACAAATCTGAGTGCCTTGTCCCTTCAGGCATTCAAGCGGTCAACCTGAGCTACGGCCTTGACTCCAAAGGGCCTTCACTTCTCATCCTGAAATACATCAGTTATGTGGCATTTATCTCCTTCTCTGCTTTACCAAGCTCTTCCTTTACCTTCTACAATGTATTTAAGTGTGACATGGTCTAGTCCCAGCACCTCAGAGGCAGGGGCAGGAAGTGTACCCAGGAGTTTGAGGCCAGCCTGACCTGCATAGTGAGTTCCAGGCTAAAGAGGGCTACAGAGTGAGACTCTGTCTCAAAAAAAAATGAGAGAGGGGAGAGGGAGAGAGAGAGAGAGAGAGAGAGAGAGAGAGAGAGAGAGAGAGAGAGAGAGAGAGAGAGAGAGAGAAGTATTTAGCCATGTTTAGAAAATCCAAGAAAATGCACTTTCAAGCTTCTTTTTCCTCTGAAATCTTCCCTCCCCTGTTCCCCCCAAAACTGAGGTACAAGTCAGCAGAAGCAGAGGGCACCCCGTCTTGAGGCATCCCTACCTCCTCGCATTAATTGCCCAAACTTACATTACAACGCATTACAGTGACACGCTCGGGCAGAAGGCAGGAGAATTCACAGTTCAGGTTAGCGTTGTCATTAACTCAAGTCTTTGGTGTCAACTCCCTCCCACAGCGGAGCGTCCCTGCGTGGCCTCGCAGTCAACCTCCCCGATGCATTTTCTGGCCTTTGTTGGTTTGTGTCAGCTCTTGAACATTATTTAAATGTAGTTTGGGGTCCATGAATGCAATTACCATTGTGTTATTATTCAGAGGCAGATTGTTAAGATGCAGGCAGCTGTACAAGGAGATGCCCTGTGCTGTGAGGTCCAATTTAGGAGGGCCTTCTGAGCCCGCGCGCACCGTTGCTAGGCAACCCCATGCTACAGAAGTGGAGGCCTCGCTGGCTCCGGAGTGGGAAGAAGCCCAGTGCCTTCAGGGAATTGGAGGCAGTGGTCAATCGGAGACTGGCAGGGCGCCGGGAGCGGGAGGCGGCGGCGTGGGCAGAGCCTACAGGCCTGCAAGAGTGGGGGCGCCCACCCAACAGAACATGGTGTTCCCAGGGAGGGGAGGGGAGTGCTGCAGGAAGGAACGTGTGGAGAAGGTGTGGAGCCCGAGGCCAGCCAGGAAAGCTTGAAGGATACCCAGAGCAGATGCTAATGCGCTTCTCCCTGCCTGTCCTTCTCTTTGCAGGAAATGAGCGGGTTTGCAGAAAAACCGGTGGCCTGAGATTGAAGCCTAAGGAGTCGGTGCTTGTGAGTATGAATTTTGCTTGTTGAGTTTTGTGGTTTTTGACAATGTTTCTGGGAATTGGGCAGTTTCCCTGCTAAGGGCAGGAACTGTGTGACCTGGGTGGAATTGACTTTGGATTCTTCTGGAAGGTCCTTCTCACTGGGCAGGGCTGGTCCCAAGCACACAAGGCATCAAGTTGAAAGAGGATGCCCTGAACCCTGCTCTGCCCTCTAAGTAGAGAACACTCCTGGGGGCTCCCCAGACAGAACTCCGTGGCTGTGGATCTGTGAGTGGGCAGTGTGAGACTACCCCGCCACACCGAGAGGCTGGGTCTGCCCTGTTCTAAGTTTGCTGTTAGGGTGTCCCTGTTGGAACAATTCTTTCACACACCACAGAACAGTGTGCTCAACCCAGAGCAGTGAGTCAAACTAATCCTGTCTTCAGTATGGGAAGAGATGCGTGAGACAAAGAACCTTCTAGAAGGGCACATGGACCTGCTCTGGCTCCCATGGCACAGAGACTCCAGTGATGGGGAGTGGTCAGGGAGAACCCTCTGGGGAACGACAGACTTAATCTGGGCTGTAGGGGAGGGAGGGAGGCAGAGCAGAGGCCTCACCAGGGAACACACTGAGGCCTTTGTGAAGGGCAGCACAGGCCACAGGCGAGGGGTCTAATGGGTGAAGGAGAGGTTGCTGAGGCTGGGCAAGGTGCTGAGGGCCCAGAATGGCTCCATGAAGGGTCTAGATTTGAAGAACCAGCATGCAGTAAAGTTTCCCTCACCTGTGTAAATAAAAGTAAATTTCACCCAGTTTGTCTGCTGTTCCATTATGTGCAGATAACTGTGTGGATTTTTTTTTTTAACCAGACTTGAGACTGACCTTGAGATCAGCACATATTAACACTGGATAGATACAGGAAACCTGTGTTTGAGATCTTCCCTAGGCCTTAGAAGATGTCTCTCAAATACACACAGAGCCATCTGAGGGCCACTATCACCCATGAAGCCAGCACTGGGGACACACTAAGCTTTAAGTGTACTGTCACCAAGATCACGCTTGTTCTCCTGGAGAGCCACTGGTGCCCAGGCTGAGGGACAACTGAAATCTACGTATCTGACAAATGCAAGCTAGCAGGAGGGGCTGGCTATTTCGAAAGACCAATGCCAATAAAAGTAGTATTTACAGAGCATTAGCTGTTTACACACATTTCTCAGTCTTGCCTCTCAAGAGCGTCACAGGGGTTCCAGGTGTTCCTGTTGTAAAACTAGAAACACTGAGGGTAAGATTGGCTAAAAATCTGGGCAGGTTCCCTGGGCTGATACGTGGCGCTTCTGAAACATTCACCCCAACCTTCTGCTGCAGGAAACTGGATCTCTCTGATTAAGAAGCAGGTCCAGCTGGGGCTGCCCGTACCCCCATTGGAGAAGCAGAGTAATGATGATCGCATGGTCCCCAGGTCCTATTGTCTGGATTCTCTTCTTTCTAAGGCCAGTGTATTGTGTCTCTGGCTTTCAAAGGCAATCCATCAGCCCAGTGGTCTCTGATAGGAAGGACAGTGGTTATTCTGCTATCCCCAAAGCAGAAGGCCATGTGCACATCTAACACTAGGGGCTACTCTATTAACATGAGAGGGCTCCATAGGCAGCTATTGGTGAACAACCTGTTAGAGTTTCCTGGGAGTGGAGCCTGAGATGGTATGAGGCCCATGTGACACATTAATAGAGAACACTTGCCAGGGAGCCAGGTTCCCATCAAGGATATATGCTAGGGTGAGTCTCCTCGGTTCCATATACAGCACTGTGGTGACGTATGGGTTGGAGACAAGGCTCGGGACTTATATGCCCCATTACTCCTCAGCCATTTGCAGAGTGTGACCACTTCCGTGACATCACCCGAGTAAAGAGCCAGGAGTCCAGCGACTGTCCCAGGCAAAAGCCTCATGCTAGACACTCAGCAGCTGGGTAGGCACGTGCTGGTAGGTAGAGAGGACCTGGGCCTGGCGCCTGTGACATTTACTTCCATGCCTAGTTAGCATCTCTGTTGTAAAGACAGCCACGTGTCACAGACACTTGACCTGGCGGTCATCTTGGCTACCACTCCTTTGTGTTTTAGAAGCATGCGCTGGAGATGATGTGAGATAGTGATACTGAAGAAGTGGCCTCTAATAGTGATGTCTGTCTGTACTGAAAATGTGCGCCTTTATCAACTGAACTCTTATTCTTGATGGGTGATAGTCTCGTGGTTCTTAATTGGAAAGTACCAGAAGGTCTCCAGTACACAGCCCCTTCCCCATCCCTAGCCCCCAGCCTCCATTCTCCTAGAGACACCCAATGTTACTACAGCCGTGTGTCGCTTTTCACATCGACAACAGCATGATTTAGGTGCCCGACTCTGGTTACTAGAGCACCACATTGAGCGAGACCACCTTCTTGTGACTTGGACTCAGCCGTTGGAGCTATTTCAGAAGGGCCAAACTGCAATGACCCTTTTCTTTGGAGAGGAAACTGCTCTCTCTGGGGGATGGCCCCAGTGCGTACATGCTTTGTAGATGTTCCAAACTCCTCAGAATTTTTTCTGTGGTGAGTGAGATGACAAGTGATAAGTGGCATGACAGTCACTCTCTCATTGCAATAATTGTTTAAAGCAAATCACACAGTGTGCGAATGCTGTACTCGAGCTCTTGGAATTCCCGAGCCTTTAAAATAACGTACTATTTCTCCAAACTCGTTATTTTGTGCAGATCATTGAGGCACTGCTGCACATGTTACCTGCTGTCATTTGCGTCTTGTTTAATGGCTTCCTGATGTTCCCAGAGTGCACAGGGATGAACCGCATTGTCAGCACCTTGTGATTTCCTTGGGTGAGGTGATTTGAGCTTAGTTGGGAGGCACAGTTGGTCAGGGATGGGCTCCTTCACTTCCCTGTGGTAGGAAGCTCTAACATGGTATTGAGGCCATCTGTCAACAAAATGGCCCAGATCTCCACCTTGTGATGGGCTGATATGAAAAACCTGTACAGCCCTGTCACAGCTGGACTGGTTCGTGTGTCCTTATTCCTACACCACTGGATCCCAGGCCCTTTGCTCACACTACACACCTGTCTTCTGAATTAGGTCTGATGGGTTTGGGCTAATGCTTATGAATACCCATATAGCAGTTATTTGTGTTCTTCTTGATCCAGCCTGTGTGTTTCTCCCTTGCAGCCAAACTCGCTGCTCTCAGTTCATTCCCCCACCCCCAGGATATTCTCTAAATTACAAGAAATCTTCTAACTTGAGCATGGCCTGTTCTAGCCCCAAGAGGGATTTTGGTGGCACCCCCTTGAAGACTCAGAAAAAAAAATCTCATTTCCGTCCAAGAAATTGAATCATTATCTAGATTGAAATAATATCTTTCCTCAACCTGCAACAAGATAAAGGATCAAATTGGTGGAGTTTCCTTATCACCGCAGTTTGCAGGACACAGAATAATGGCCTGTCACTGCCTCTGTCGGGTGGGTTCTGTAATACAGAGCCCATGGTGGCTCCTGACCTGCTTTGCATGGCTCGGTGTCTGTGGCGATGTAACACAATGCGGTTAATGACAAGTGCCATTATATGAAAAGGAGTAGTGTGGGGCCTAGAACAGCCCGGGCAATGTTCTACCCTATGGTAGCTGTACCCCCGCAGACAGCACTCGTGTATGGGGGAGCCAGCAAAAAAAAAAAAAAAAGGTGGACATTCTTATTCTTCCAGAGTGTGGGTGTGCCAAAGCCCTAGGCTAAGCTTTGAGAGCTGCAGTTGAAGAGGTGAAAACTTGAGAAGGTGGACTAGACCTAGCTTACGCTGGTAGACAGACCAGCTGTGGATGGCACACCGACGGACATCCCGGGGAGAGAGCCGAAAGATAGTCAGGCTTCCGGTCTCGTTCACCACTGTTATGGGCCAGCTCTGATCTCTTGCACTTCAGGCTCCTCCTTTTTCAGAGGAGGGTGGCAACAAGGAGGGCATCAGGAGAAAGAGGCGAAGTAATGTTTACACTTAGTTCATGCTCCTGGCTGTTCCCCTCCACCCTTCCTGCTCCGATAGCTGAAGAGGCTTTGCCAATCCCAGGGCTAGTCCTGCAGGTGTCAAAATGTAGATACAAGCAAGGACGCTTTTCTCACACTGCTCAGCCCCATGCACTCCTGCATCCAAAAATAAGTTTCTAGCCAGGTGGTGGTGCACACACCTTTAATCCCAGCACTCAGGAGGAAGAAGCAGGTGGATCTCTGTGAGTGCAAGGCCAGCCTGGTCTACAAAGTGAGTTCCAGGACAGCTAGGGCTACACAGAGAAACCTTGTCTCGAAAGAGAAAAAAATTAAAAAAGAAAGAAGAAAAGTTTCCTTAGCATCAGTGAATAAGGCCAGACTTTCTTGTCCACTTGGCCCCATGGCCTGGCCTCCCCGCCCTCCCTATAACAATATAGAAGTGTCTGAAGAACACCAGTGTCTGACTGTGAAGGTCTTCCTATGCACCAGCACTGTTCTAATGGGTTTGCAGACTTGATCCATGCAACCATGTACTTTAGAAGTGTTTAGCATCCGCCTTTAATGGCAGAGGCACAGAAAGGCTAATTAACTTTTCCCGAGAGTCGCTAAGTGGTAGAATAGGATCTGAATGAAGCCGACTTGTCTGCTTGAAACCTTTTCAAACTCAAACTATCAGGACTAAACAATGTGAAACCACCTGGGCTCTCATCAGACCCTACACCATAATCCTATTGCAGAGAACAACAGTAATAACAGTCAGGGAACAACAACAATAACAGTCACGTGTTTGTGTTGTCCCAGGAGGCCACAG
>CABHPR010139455.1:0-40041 GCA_902168415.1 Peromyscus melanophrys | reverse complement strand
GGGGGGGGGTGGCTAAACAGCTCAAGCTAAACAACTGGCCCTCTGCATATATACCAGGCTTTTTACATGAGTGCTGAGGATTCGAACCCTGGTACTCATGCTTGCAGAGCAAGCATTTACCTACTGAGCCATATCCCCAGTCCCAGGTTTCCCAGGTTTTAACTTTAAAAAAAAAATCAAGTTGAAAAATCCTAGTTACATCATCAAAACCATCAAAGGATCCAGCACTCTTTTCTGGCCTTCATGAGCATCAGCATACACACACAGACAAACACACAGACACAAAAATAAACCATTTTTCTAGGGTTTCTCTTTACAACCTGAGATTCATTGCATAGTCCATTTCTATTATTCTAATGTCCCAAACTTGGAATCATGCTGAGTCTGAGAAGAACAATTAAAATAGAATTACTAATAATTGCTTGGGAAATAAGAACATGAAACTTTCTTCATGCCAACCAACTTTACATTTATTTTCCTATTTTTTTTTAATTTAACCTTCCCTAAGTTGTCCTGATTATGCTACATCTAGGTCATTAATTTTGATTCTGTTTTATTATTTATGTACTTATTCAGTTTGCTTGTCAAAAGTTATCATGCCCAACTATAAAAGTTTACAGTGGTCCTGAAAACTGAATGCAAGAGAGACAATGAAACCACATAACACTTTGCCTTCAGGCTACCACAATAAAAAAAATGATACTGCAATGGAATGCAATTGTAATTCTACTTTTAATACATGCTTCTTTGGCATAATTTATTGTCAAGAATGTGTCTACCAGAGACAAATGTGATACTGAAGACAAAGGATTGTATTCATGTAGTGTGCACACTAGCTTATCTTTCATAGTTCCATGCTGTCCTTCAGAATTTAGAAGAAACAAAGTATTCAACACTATGGAAAAGATAATATGTCCATTTTGTTGGAGCCTCATAGTGTTAGAAATGAGAATTCATGTGAAAAAGATATCGGAGTGGGGAGATGGGGAGAAAAAGGTGCCTGAGGTAGTGGAGAATGGATAATTAGATGAAGTTAGTTGGTATAGTAACTGCTGCCAGTGGTCCAGCCAGATTCCTTCACTGAGCTGGTGTATCCCTTCCCCTGTATTGCTGAATGTTAGATGCTGAAGGCTCAGAAGGTAAGTTTTTTTCCAAAAAAAACCTCCCTCAACCAAAAGGAAGAATTTCTACCCATCTTGTCTCCCCTAAGACCATGAGGGGTAAAATAAAGTAATCCTTTTGTTTAGACATGTGCCCTACCGTGGTGTAATTGTACATCAAAGCTTCTAGGCATAAGTTCTCCAAATGGGACCACATTTGCCTTTAGCTTTCTTGTCTTTCTTCCTGTATCTCTCCTTATTCTTCTCAGAAGAGCACGAACTCTTTGCTTCCCTGAAGTGTGACCTACAACAGTGGGCATCAAAACCTGGGTATATAGCTTGGGCACCACACTAGGTAAGAAACAACCGAAAATAAAAAGCCAAGATGCCAGTAGTGACTGGCCTTCAGGCCTGATGCATTTCTTGAAAGATTTGCCTGCATCTTATCACACATTTCATTGTGGTTGGTCTAACGAAGTTTTAGGGTCTCATTCCATGCAGATATTTTTGAAATCTCCATATGTCTGGCAAATCAACTTTCAATACTTCACTCTCTTAACTTTACTAGTATGATGTAGCCAGCCAGAAATATTGAAGCCAAAAAAAAAACAGTCCATCTCTACCTGCCTTCAATTTCTGGGCAGCTGAATGTAGTGAGAACTTCCCTGAGTCTTGAATGAGAGTAACAGGTCAATTCAATAAAGTTTACAGAACTCATTTTTTCTCCTCTTCTATAGCCTCCCATAACTAATCCAACTTGAACAATTGTGGGACTTTATCTAACACCTCATGTGTTTCAGCTATATTTTTCAGTCTTGGTTCACAAACAATTGTTCAGTAAGGTTTTCTTATAGAGGAAAGAATGCAGTTAGTTGCTCTTTCATTTCTTAAGTAGTATTTGTCATAAAAATATCTCTGTATACTGTAAATAACCTAAAATGATACTTCTTTATTGTTTGACTCTACTAATCTTGAATTCCTAGTAAAGCAATACAGGATCCCTACAGGTGACCACGTTGAAATTTCAGAAGGAAGGTCTAATGCCTAAAGAGGAGACTGATAGACTTTGAGTAGCACTGTTTGTTCATAAGTAAATGTAGTCTAATTTTTCTTTGGGTCGCCAGCTCACAAATAATGACACAGAAATAATTAATGATAATGAAAGCTTAGCCTTAGGTTTTTAACTAGCTCTTACAATGTAAATTAACCCATTTCTATTAATCTACATTCTGTTACATACCACTCACCCTGTTTCCTCCATGTCTCCTTGCATCTTTCCATACTCCTGGATTCCTCCTCCTCTTCCTTTCTCTACCCAGAGATCGCACCTATAACTCCTACCTAGCTATTGGACATTCAGCTTTTTATTAAACCAATCACAGCAATATATCTTCACACAGTGCATATCCACAACAAATAAAGATATATACATATATAAAAGCTATTTACATATATAAGCTAGGCATATATATAAAATAATATATGATGTATATAAATCACCTATAGAAATAAAAATAGAGAGCTTATTGAGCATCCCATTCTTTCCTTTCCCTTCTGGCTTATTTGCACAGCTATTCCTGCTATGGCCTCTCTTACATTATCCTGGACATCCACAATTGACACTTCTATTTTCTCTACATCTACAAGCCTCATCTTGCCTTACTTTCCTCCTAATTCAGTTTAGATTCTACAGTCTGTATTTCAATCACATTCTGTCTAAAATTGAAACTCCCTTATCCCTAAGTATTTGTGCCACCACAATCACCTGACAAAACCTTAAACATGGATCAACTGTTTTCTTCTTTTTCAGATGGAACATTGTTGAAAAGGGGAATTAGAACAGATTGATTCTGCTAAAACGTTTTGATCCTCAGCCTCAAATAGGCTCTCTGTGCTCTCTGGCAACCTTTCTACATTTCCGAGGTCAACTCCTTTTCACAATCTCTATCAAAACTAGTTTAGATGACCCCCACTTAGTCTACATCCATCTTCAAATTCAGTGAATATTCATTACACACCATGAATTACACTATGCCTAGTCTGTTGCTTCCCAATTTCACAGAGTAAACTAAGGCTCTAGAAATAGATTTCCTGGTACAGAGGAAATGGCTCAGTGGGGACGAACACTTGGTATGAAAAGTGGACCTGAGTTCAGATTCCCAGCACCCACACAGAGCCAAACATGACATCATGTGCCTGTAACCAGAGTTCTGGGGAATAATCAGGCAGGTACCAGCGCCAACCATCCTAAACAAAATACTGAGCTTCACGTTCAAAGAATACACAGACAATAATCAAAGAATCTTCCAACATCTTCCTCTGGCTTCTACATGCTCATGTTTGGTTGTGAAGCATACACACATACACACACACACACACACACACACACACACACACACACACACAAAGCACCCTCAACTTACTCTTATCTTCCAAAGTGACCTTCTATATCTTAGAGCAGATAGAGTCTCTTACCTGTCAAGTTGAAATGACTTCCTTACAAATGACATTTCCTTGATAAGAGACAATTCCTTTCTTTTGTCATGAAAGGTTGATGACTATAATTCCAAATATACTTGAAAAAACCTTTAATGACATAAAGATAAACAAATATATGACAGGCAATTTAATTTTATAAAATGAAAAACTTGACATACCAAACATATATTATTCTAAATCTGTAATTTTGGATCTATAATCAGACATTTAATAAAGTGAAAATTTACCTGCATTAAACTAATCATAATAAAATTATTCTTTGTTTGCTCTTTCATAGAGTATATTCCATATTTTTAAGTGATTCAAAGAGACCCACAGTCTAATGGCTCCCTTCAACATTTTCTCACTTACTTGTGGTGATATTGTGTTCCCCAATATATTGTGCACCCTAATAAACTTATCTGGGGTCAGAGAAAAGAACAGCCACTAGATATAGAGGCCAGAAAGTAGTGGCACACACACCTTTAATCCTAGCATTTCGAAGACAGAGATCCATCTCTGTGAGTTCAAAGCCACACTGGAAACAGCCAGGCATGGTGACACACGCCTTTAATCCCATGAAGTGATAGCAGAAAGGTATATAAGGCGTGAGGACCAGGAGCTAGAGCCGGGTTACACTTTTAGGCTTTTAACAGCGGTTCAGCTGAGATCCATTCAAATGAGAACTCAGAGGCTTCCAGTTTGAGGAAACCATTGGCTGAGAAGTTGTCAAGGTGAGGTCAGCTGTGGCTTGTGTCTGTCTCTCTGATCTTCCAGTATTCACCCCAATACCTGGCCCTGGGTTTGTTTTTCTCAATAAGACCTTTTAAGATTTGTCTTACACTTACTAGTTCCAAACTAGAATAAAACCTAATGGAATTCACATAATACATCATACTGTTCAGAGTTAACTGTGCTTTTTGACATTTTATGGGCAGTATTTAATAATTTAAACATAAATTTATGTGTATAATATTACAATCCCTAATGGTTGAAGTATATTCAAACTCAATGTAATATCTGTTTAAATGATGTAGTGCCTGCATTCACACTTTACATAGTGGAATTAGATACTTTTCCTGTTGCTTTGACAAAATACCCTGAGAAAAGGAAGGAAGGATTTCTTTTTTATTCCAGTTCAAGGGTACATTCCATCATGACAGGGAAGTCAAGGCAGAAGAAGCTGAAGGCAGCTTCTTAACTGCCACCTGACCAATAGACCTCTTCCTTTCAAAATTTTCAGCATTCAAGAGGCTAAGGAGGAGGAATTATGTGTTTCAGGTCAACATGGGCTACGTGACTATTTCTACGCTACCCTGAGCTACACAGGAAGATCCTGCCTCGATGATGATAATGATGATGATGATGATGATGATGATAAATAAATAAATAAATAAATAAATAAATAAATAAATAAATAAATAAAACTACATTTAAAAAACTTCTGTGAGGCTGCTGACATGTTTCAGCTGGTAAACAGACTTACTGCCAAGCCAATAATAATAGCAGTTATAGTAAAAAAAAAAAAAAAAACTATAATAGGTGTTCCCTCTTCTGATTCAATTAAGAACTATAGTTGAGTAATTAATACAAAAATATGGTTAAATAAGGATCATAATAAAAACATTGCTTAAACTTGTTTAAAATTTAAATAGTCACAAATGTTTTCCTTCTGTGCGAAGACTCTTGGAGTGGATGTCCACTTATTGGAGTCCTCCATAAGGCACACTGATAATGCAATCTGTTTGATTTCCAGTTCTGGTTTCGTTAGTGTAGAAAGAATGCATCAGAAAACATGGAAGCATTCTGATCTCAGACTCCTAAATTCTTGGAGTTTCTTTCCTAACTTTTGACTAGAGTCTCATCAACACTTACCTACTTGACAATATTTCATTTTAATTTTTCTTTGTGAAGCAGGTTTGCAGAATGTTTAGCCCGGTTTTCAAGAAATAGCAGCTCTTTTCCCCTTCAAATGAATACTTCTTTGATTTTGGAAATCTCTAATTAAATTGTCATTATAATATTGATGAGAACAGGTTTGTAGACATGCACACAAAAGACAGCTGCAATGTACAAGCAACTAACATCTGAACTACTGAGAAGAGCAAGGCATGCAAGCGCAAGCACTTTTACGTGTAGATCACTCTAGTGATTGTCAGCTATCATTGGTATAAAGGAGGAAGCTAAATGATTCCCCAGTATCCTAAATCGCTTCAGACTTTAGAGAAGGAAAGAGGTATATTTTCAAAGGAAAAAGAAAGGAGAAAGAGGGCTGGAGCTTACTTTTTCCTTCTTTTTTACCTTGGACTGATTCAGCCTTGTTCCCAGGGTTTGGAGAGAGAAAGTATGAACTAAAACATTAGAATCAAAGCATTGGAACATGCCTACTACATATCAAAACTGAAATCTAAGTACAACATAACTTAGAAACTGAACGAACGCCTCACTAGTTCACAAAAGAGACATCTTGCCACCTTGTCATTTTCACAGTGGTTCCTGTCTCCCAGTCCAGCTCAGGTGGTTATTAGAAATTTATGTGATAATCTGAAAGGACCTGGTTGTGTTGTGTAACCATCATCATCCTTGTCCAGGTTTCCCCATTGACATTTCAGAAGTCTGTTTTCTAACCTTCATATTGCAGAAAACAGAATAATTATGAATCATTTCCTTTGAGAGACACAAATATCAATATATAGGTGTTAATAGCCTTTCTACCTGGGCATGTAGTACAGATTCTTTTAAAAGATGTACTTTTTCATAAGGAAATGGTATAATTTTTACTAACAATTGATATCATTTCAGTGTGATTCCAATTCCACCAATACAATGACAATTTTATGTAATATAATGAACATTTTTAAAAGCTGAAAGGGCTAGGTATGGTGGCATGCACTTTGGTCTTAGTGCTTGGGAGGCAGAAGCAGGTGGATCACTATGAGTTTAAAATCAGTCCAGTCTGCATATTGAGTTCCAGGCTAGCCAGGTTTATATACTGAGAATATGTCTGAAAAATATTAAAACTGTTAAGTTCTGCTTTGTAGGGCAAGGCAGGAGGATTGCTTTGAATTTGAGGCCAGCTTGGGCTATAGCAAGACCCTGTCTTAAACCTAAAATGCTAAATTCAAATTATTCCTCTATTAGTGGCCTTCTCACTCTTGGGAGGTTTTTTTTTTCATTTTTCCTGAATAAATCTATATTTTCTCTGCTAAATATTAAACAAAGTGATTGTCCTGCTATATTTCATCTGAGAACAATTTAAGAGTCTTATACTCTCTGTAAATGCTACATGTTAGTTGTCAGGTATTGAGGTTGGTTTACGAGGATAATGCCAGCCGGGCGTTGGTGGCGCACGCCTTTAATCCCAGCACTCGGGAGGCAGAGGCAGGCGGATTTCTGTGAGTTCGAGGCCAGCCTGGGCTACCAAGTGAGCTCCAGGAAAGGCGCAAAGCTACACAGAGAAACCCTGTCTTGAAAAACCAAAAAAAAAAAAAAAACAAGAGGATAATGCCATCCTTCCTTTGATTGTACAAACCAGCTTCCATTTGGAATCAAAAGAAATACAAGGGGTATAGATGAGGTTATTACAAACAATAGTTTTATAAAAACAGTGAACTGTGGAGCCTCCATGGGACTGGACTAGGCCCTCTGCATAAGTAAGACAGTTGTGTAGCTTGATCTACTTAAGGGGCCCCCTGGCAGTAGGATCAGGATCCATCCCTGGTGTATGAGCAGGCTTTCTGGAGCCCACTACCTGTGGGGACACATCTTGCAGAGCCTTGATGCAGGGGGAGGGGCTTGGACATGCTTCAACTGAATGTACCAGGCTCTGCTGACTCCCCATGGGAGGCCTTACCTTGTCTGAGGAGGAAATGGGGGGGTAGGTTTGGGGGTAAAGGCTTGGGGGCAGAAGGAGGAAAGAGAAGGAGATCTGTGGTTGGTATGTAAAATGAATAAAAAATTTCTTCATTAAAAAAAAGTGAACACCAGACAGGGAAATAATACCTCCCAGATCAAGCAAGCCCAATAGAGAGTCAACTTAGTGATGCTGTCCTTGTGCACAGACATTACATTACATAAACTGTTCTCCTAAGTGAGGGAGTTTGTCCTTAGATGTCACTCATTGGAACATTTGGTTGTCATGCATCATGTTAAAGATCCATAAATGCCAACTTGATAGGGTAGCTATGATGCATGATAATATACTCTGCATATCTGCATAGAGTTTTGTTCAACAGATCCTCATGATGCATCACATCAGAGACTCCTGCTTTCAAACTTCAGAAACAGCCCAAGTCCCCACGGGAGCCTTCAGAAGTCTCTGCTGAAAGGACCAAAATACCATGAGAGCAGGAAGTCATCCTAGGCTGACGAAATACCCTCCTCCCTAAATAAAAGAATTTACTATGTAGTAGGCACACAGGATGAATATACTCTTATGATTTAGTTTATCTTTTCATTCTAAAGAAAAATAAAAAAGAATCCATCACTGTGTGATATATAGAATTTAGAATCTAGCACCATTTTACTTGTCATGTAATTTTGTCATTCCAGAACTTTTGCTGAGTTACGTAAGTGATAATTAAGACTATGCACTTTGAAGTAAGCAAATCAAAATATGTATCCCAGGTTACAACATTTTTTTTTTTTACCCATAGAACTTTGGCACCATTTAACCTCTGCAAGTTTCGTTTCTCAAAGGTAAAATGAGAAAGCTCCAAGTACCAGTCTCATTGGGTTGTTGTGTAGGAAAAAGATTAGTTTGTGTGTGGGTAATGCTTATCACAACATTCTGTACCAAGGAAGTGCTAATAAACATGCACCACTGTAATACTAATACAACATAGTGTATTAGTCAATTTGCATTTCTATTAAAATAGAAAATACCATAAACTGAGTGACTTACAAACAGCAGAAATCTAGTTCTATCAGTTTTGGAGGTGAAGAAGTCCAAATTTAAGTGACTAGCAAATGCAATGTCTGGTAAGTGTCTATTCCTCATAGCTACTGCTTCTTGCTACTTCCTCACATAACCAACAGGGCTAGCTTCGTCTCTGAGGTCTATTTTATATGGGCACTGCCTTGGCTACATTTTATTACTGCAACAAAACACCATGATCAAGGCAACTTATAGAAGAAATGGTTTGTTGGGCACTTAGAGTTTCTGAGCGTGAGTCTATAACCATCATGGCTAATACCATGGCAACAAGAAGGTGTAGTGCTGGAGCAGTAGCTGATAACTCACTTCCCGTCCAAAAGCAAGAGTCAGAGAGAGCTAACTGGAAATGGTACGGGCTTTGGAAACCTCAAAACCAAACCCCATTGATACCCTTCCACCAACAAGACCTCACCTACTAATCCTTCTCAAACTTTTCAACCAACTGAGGGCCAGTCATTCAAATATGTGACCCTATGGAGGCCATTCTCGTTCAAACCACCACAGGCACTAATCCCAAAACTCACTTTTCAAGCAGGCCTACCTCCTAATATCATTGCCAGAGAGCTTACAGTTTATATGCATTAATGATATTATTTTTAGCTTTCTAACATATGAACACTTTCAGATCACAGAGTGAACATCACTGACGTTACATCCCAACCAGAGTAAGATGTCTCGTGTCTAGATTTCTTTGCTTTAAAATTTTTTATCTTCTAATTCACTCATAGGTCCTTCGGGGAGAAATTGCACCTCTTAAAGAGAATGTTAATCGAGTCAATGACCTTGCTCGACAGCTCACTACATTGGGCATTCAGCTCTCACCTTATAACCTCAGCACTCTGGAAGATCTGAATACCAGATGGAAACTTCTGCAGGTAGGCATGCTGTGAGCATCATTGCTCCTTGGTATAGTAAAATGGCATGTACATAAAGTTTGCTTTTAGGGAGTAACAAAAGTTATTCATTTTCCCAAGCATAATGATGTATGCTTTTAATTTCAGCATTTACAAGGCAAAGTCAGATGAATCTCTTTGAAGTTCTGTCCAGCCTGTTCTACATAGCAAGTTCCAGGCTAGCCACATCTATATAGCAAGAACCTATTTCAAAAGAGTATTCATTTGATACTCATAATAACAAGATGCTTTGTATCGCTTGATAAGTCCTTATGTTACTAAACTCAATTTCAGAAACGTCCAAAAGCTAGAGTTCAGTTTGTCTTGTAATCATGTGAAAGACAGTGGTGAACCACCATGGAGGAACTGAATTAATAGCAGACTATTCATTTGTGCTGGTGATGCTTGGATTCTGAAAATATCTTTCCCTTTGGAATTCTAATCGAAACAAGAGTCAATAGTATGGTATAAAATTGTCTTAAGAAAAAGTATTGTATCATAAATCCACGAAGAGAAGTTTTTGTAAGTTTGTATAGGAAATATAGGGGATAGGTGTGTGTCACAGGTGTCATTTACTGGCTGTGGTACCTTGGACAGTTTAGTGACTCTTTCTGTACTTTAGTCTTTCCTCTAAAAGATAAGATAATAGAATTCTCTACATTGTTAGTTTTTTGTTGGGATAAATAAATCACAATAGTAAGTGCAATAATAAGTCATTTGGAACAGAACTTACTCTACAGTACCCTATACTTTCTAGATCTTGGTGTTATGCCAATTACTACTATGATGATACACATGGACTTGGGGATCTGACTAGTTAGCTGTGTGTCCTTTGTGCCATTTAACCTCTATGGCTGTTGGTACCTTCATCTCCAACATAGTTGCAATAATGTTGAATGCGCTGATTCACATAGTTTTTGGAATAGTGTTTGTGGTGGTAGTGTATATTTCCTCTACAAAGGACATTGTGTTATGCCTCCAAACTATAAAACTGGTTTAGCCATAAAATTAGAGACTCATTTTTTTTCTTTTTCAATTTCATAGGATACAGATCATATACTCCTGAGACTAGAAAGAAAACTAGGTTTGAAAGTATTTGGTCTCAAAGTTTTAATAATAAAAAAACAATAAACCAGTACTCTGCCACCAACAGTCTATTTGAGAGTGTGATTGAAAGTCCAGTTAAAGAAATGCTAGATCTTTAACAAAAAGTAAGTTTCAAATTCCAGACCCCTTCAAGTCTTATATAATTTAATTCATGTATGATGAATGAGCTTGACATATCCCTATGGTAGATTGTTATCTGTAGCATTGACTAAGGTAAGACAGTATCGGTAAGTGATTCTATGCCTCTATATGTCCACTGGCCCCATGGTAGTTTGGTACTATTAAAATCTTATCAGTTTCATCTTTAAATATATCTTTTGTTTAAAGCATACATAACTAAAATAATGAGTGACCAAAGACAGCCACTGGCCACATCTGTTCTGTTCAAACACTCTTGGATAGAACTTCCTTATAAAAGGTTGAGTGTTACATTTGTGTTTCAGAATGTACTACAAGATTTGTGACAGATACATGTAAATTTATGACTGAGGTCAAAAGATTATGAATGATAGGAAAACATCTTGTGAATCAATGCTATGCAGGCTAGACATAGTGGTATACCCTTTAATCCCAGCATTTGAGAGGCAGAGGTAAATAGAATGATGTGAATCCTAGGCCAGTCTGGTATACATAGTGAGTTTGTGGACAGCCAGAGCTACACAGAGAGACTCTGTCTCAAAAATAAAAAGCAAACAAAGAATCATGGTATGTGAGCTTAAGAATGTAACTCAGTGGTAGAATGCTTACTCAGAATGTCCCAGGTCCTGGGTTATAGCCACGGCACCAACAAAAAACACCCTTTATGACTTTATGATCCATTCTAGTTATACTATTTATTTATTCATAAAGCATGGAAAATATTAATGGTTTAATTCTTACACAAGGACTTGATTGCAATTACATGTAAATACATGAAAGAAGATGGTGGGCTGTAGCAAAAAATAGTATAGTCTTTATTGGGTTAATATGTTAACATCTCTAAGCTACAATTCTTATTATTGAAATGAAACAATTCAGTTTGTCTAAGGCTACACCCAGTTCATTTCTATGATCCTGTATCTGGATATCAGGAAGAGATACACATGACAAAATTTAGTTTTGAACCAATGATGATGCTTCTTTTATTCATACCATAATACATATGTGGCTAGTTGCAATTACATTACTTCTTCCATAACTCTAAACCTTTTATCTGGAGGCCATATAGATATAGACTTCTCATATTAAACAATAATCAATGTTTGACTCATGCTTCTCTTGTACGTAGCAAATTTAATGCTTTTATTTTTGAGCAATAACCTTAAAAATATGCTCAGAAATTATTTCCAGCAGAAAGTTGATGAGCCCAAGATTTTTGGTTTACATGTAACTGAATCAAGTACATTCCACACTTTATTTATTTATTACCATAATTCTAACCACTCTGCTACATAATCATAACTATAAATGTGAATCATTTTTCAGAAAGGGAACAAGGCAAATAAAGAAAACTATCTATGTTAATGAAAGTTCATGAGTGTAGCTTCTCCGCCATTTTTAGGAAACGCATTCTCTGTTGATTATTGCTGCAGCTCATAGGTGCCATAGATGAGTGGAACTGTTGGTTGCTTCCCTCTAGAATGTTGCATGGCAACTTTTGGTACCATGAAATCTTGTCCTCAGGGAGCGGGGAGTTTCAGGTCAGTTCCAGATCAGGTTCTCAGAGTCTTACGTCCAAAACACCTTCTGAGAACAGGAGAAATTGTTTTCCCCAAGGAAGATTCCTCAGTTGGCTATCCAATACCAAGTCCTCAGCCCTAAGATCATATACATACAAAGTAATATTAGATGGAGTGAGAAAATTGTGTTAATGTATTTAGGAATATATCTCTGTGTGTGTGTGTGTGTGTGTGTGTGTGTGTGTGTGTGTGTGTGTGTGTGTGTAAAAAATTTTTTAAAAAATGACATGAATTTTGAGAGCAGGATAGGGTTGAATTGGCGAGGTTGAAGGGAGGAAAGGGGGAAGGATATAATTATATTAAAATATCAAATTAAAAAATATTAAAAATAAAACTAGTACATATGGCAAAAAATGGATATTGATATCAAAGGATTGCATTTAGTTATGGAATGCAGAACTCACTTAAATTATGCATATTCTTCATTTAGAAGAATGCATGTAAACGTAGGGCATTAGCCAGCTTCTGCACTGAAGATCTTGCGTTCACCATCATGATGGCTGCATAGGTGTATAAAATAAAGAATGTAGTCACTTATGATGCTTTATCTGTTGACAAATATCACATTAAAAACTAGGTACAAGTTTACATTTCTTTCTGCCAAGACAAAGAAAAGTTGAAAACACAGCTGAAAGAGTAGAAAGGCATATATAGGTGTGAGAAAAGGAAAGCAGTCCTAAATTTGAGAAAAATGATGCAAGAGAAGGAATGGAATTGCATGCGGTCTGACTTTATCTTTCTTGACATCAGACTATCCTGGGCTTAGTTACTTGACAAATTCATTTTGCTTCAAAAAGAAAGCCATACTTGTATGT
This sequence comes from Peromyscus melanophrys, assembly GCA_902168415.1. Taxonomy (NCBI): domain Eukaryota; kingdom Metazoa; phylum Chordata; class Mammalia; order Rodentia; family Cricetidae; genus Peromyscus; species Peromyscus melanophrys. Next base: position 26,994 of record CABHPR010139455.1, on the reverse strand, counting down.
TAGCTATATATAAGATCAGTGAAAATGGTTGAGACATATAAGAAAGATAAGTGTGACCATCAATAGCAGAATAAGATCTCGTCATAATTTACCTGTGCACAGAAATAGCAAATAAAGAGGCTTCCAAATTTATTTTGAAGCCAGAAATAGAAGTACGAGACACTTGTTTACTTGGTTTAGATTTTCTGTTGGAATGAAATCCCATGTCCTCCCTCTCAGTGTGCATTGGTATGGATGTTTCTACTTGGACCATTCGCAGGATACTTAAGGTGTTACTAAGTATTCTTGGATACTTTCTCACAATCCTTGAAGCATTCTGAGTATGTATTATTCTCTTTCATAAATAAGGAAATTGAGACCTAGAAACATGACACAACTGCAATCACATCGAGTGCCAAGTGTCACAAGATCTGAATCAGATCTTCAGAACTATCCTGTCAAATTCCCTTTCCTTAAAGTGCCATTAAACTCGAGATTAACCAAGTCATACTTAAAATCTATTTGGACAAGAAAAGTGTGAAATGTTTGATTTTTTTCCAAACATACCCTCTCTTTAAAATAATTCTTGGACACAATAACTTTTAAATCTTCCTTTAACAAACCATTGGATTAATATGCCCAGTTCTGTGTACCCTTAAAGAAATCACACTTCTTTCAAACATAAAATTTTAAAATGCCAGGCAGTGATGGTGCACGCCTTTAATCCCAGCACACAGGAGGCAGAGGCAGGCAGATCTCTGTGAGTTCGAGACCAGCCTAGGCTACAGCGTGAGTTCCAGGAAAGGCACCAAAGCTACGCAAAGAAACCCTGTCTCGAAAAAAAATTAAAGCAACCTATTCCTTATTGCCTTTACAACTTAGCAACTACTTTAAAATCCAATGAAAATTATTTTAATAAGTCAACTCTTAAAGTAAAAGCAATTCTAATATTTAGTCAAGTACAAACGAATCTCAAAAATCAAAAGGAAAGAACATTAAAAACAAGAATCCTTTTAAATTTTGAAGAAATGCACATACATTGGGTGGCATGACCATTTACTTTATTCATCATGGAATTGATGGAGTAGTCTAACATCTCTGCACTCATGAATAAATCCATGCATGACAACAAAAGGATGAAAATACACTGTAACATTAAGTATATGTGCTATGTTAACCATAAGGAAGTATGGAATGTGAAAACATCTTAACTTGAATATGTTAAAGAACCATGCTATTAATGGCGTATATTTTAAAAGGTTTGTTCACATTCCTCTGATAACATGCATACATAGTTGTTCTCCTGCATAGCACTGTAGTCCCTTTCTGTCCCACCATCCTAGGCACTCACATCCTGCATACCCATGCCTGCTTTCGTTCTTTCCTTTCCTTCAGTGAATTAGCTCTGAGTAAGCATTTACTGTATACTGAGAAGTCATGGTAATAATCCTATATGGTCCATGGACAACTGACCAAAAAGCCCTTTCATATATATGCTGTTTTAAGAAATCTTATAAATATGTGTTATGTTATTTTCCCAGAATAGTCCATTGTCTCTCAATTTCTCCATGCCATAAACACGCAGGAGTACTTGTATGCATGGTGATAATTTATCTATGTCCCTCAATAAAATTTATCTGTGGATCAGGGGATAAATGTCAGCCACAATTAGTAAAAACAGAAGTAATGCAATGTTAGCACACTCCCTAATCCTTCTGAATCTCTGTGTGTTCAAGGCCATACTAGGGAACAGAGCCAAGCGTGGTGACACACGCCTTTAATCCCAGTACCAACCATAGAGACCTGAAGCTCTGTACAGACAGTGATGAGGAAGTGAGGTAGCTGGGCTAAGATAGACAATGAGAGGGCAGAACACCAAGCAATAAAGGCATGGGTAAGACAGGAAGTGACTCGCCCTTTAAAAGCTGCGTTGTGGTGAGGTAAGGTTAGCCGGTGGCTGTTCCAATTCCTCTGATCTCTGTCAGATTTTCACCCCTGTTTCTGGCTCCGTGTTTTTTTATTTAATAAGACCACTTAGAAATTCATCTACATGTATGGCTTCATTTGTTAAGTAAAACTAAACAATGGAAAAATGAAAACTAGGGTGGGGACATTGTTCAGTAGATGTTTTTGCTTTCTGTTTGGATGTGATGACATGATTTCAGTTAGTTAGAACCTCTATAAAAGCCAGGCATGATAACAATTATCTGAGATTCCAGCACTTCTAAGACAAGACTGGAGTTGGAAACAAAAGCATCCACAGAAGCTTGCAGGCCAGCTAGCCTGAAATATCCTGTGGCCAAAAAAAAAAAAAAAAAAAAAAAACAAGAGATCCTGTCTCAAACAGGGTGAAGATCATGTCTGCCACCCAAGATTGTCCTCTGATCTCTATATGTGTGTCATGTCACTCATGCATCCACATGGACACCCAAAAACATGTACGTATATGCATATGCACTTGAGTCACACATACACAAATAATAAAAAAGAATAAAACCAACAGAAATGTATGCTTATTTTGGTGACATAGATTTTCTAAGCATATCATATCTCTGTGTGTTCTTTCTGATCATCATTAAATATGTTGGCAGACCTTAACATTTTCCTCACACTTTTCTGCAATGATTCTATACTAATTCTTTTGCATTGTGGATTCCCTTCTAAGCAGGAAGCCTAGATGAGCTGTGCCATCTGCTCTTGCTAATAACATAGGCCCTATTGCTTTGAAGATAAACAGAGGATAACTAGTCTCCTCGCTTCATAATTACTAAGGAGTGATTCTACTGGTATCTGCCTAGCATATCCTCCTTTGATTCATTTATTTAGCAACACCTAAGATGTTTTAGATTAAACCAGAGAACTCAGTCTGAGGCTATTCTCCATGGAAAAATATTTTTGTATATCTGTGGTTCTCAAAATTTAGTGAGCAACATAATTACTTGGAAGTCTGATTAAAATAATTCACTCAGTCCCCTCATCCCAAGTTTTAAATTGACTAGGAGTTTGGTGGAATTTGAGATACTGTATTCCTAACAAATTCCCAAATGAGGTTGATATTGCTGTTCCAAAGGGACCATGCTTTGAGAAGTGTTGTCCTACATTTAGCATATATCAGGTAGTCAAATTTAACATGTGAAAAAATATATATGTTTTCAAAATGTTAGACACCTTGAGTGTTTAAAGTCTAACATTGAAATGAAGCATAACATCATGGAGAAAGTTCTGTTCTACAGAAGTTGCAATGCCATGGAACCATGGAGATCAAGCATTTAACTTTCCTTTGGACTTGAGGAGGAAGGTAAAGAGAAACTTGAAGAACCCAGGGAAACTTTTACTAAGTGACAACAAATACCATTATTTGCTACTGTGTGGATTTATATTTACTCTGGTTCACATTGTACTGTCTAAACCATGTTGTCCAATGTGGTAGCATATTAAGCTTTGGGGACATTGAATTTATCCAATCCACATAGAGACATGTTACAATGTAACATGCATTAAGTTTTCAAGGACTTTGTATAGAAACTGAAATTTCTAAATTGTATTTTGTACTGATTATATGTTGAACTGAGAATATTTTACCGATTTAGTTATTAAATTATGTCACCATAAAGAATTTCCCTCATTTATTCTTAATGATTATTCAAATTTGGGTATTTCTCTTGAAGATGAATGGAGACTGCCTGCCACGTCAAACAGAACAACCGACAATGTTGTTTCTTTTGACCTTTTAATTGTACTTATTAGAACATTTAATATTACTTATGTAGCATTCACTCTCTTTGCATTGGACAACACTGGTCTACAAAATACTTTTCACAACCTGTGTAAATAGAAGTTTTAAAGTGAAAGTTTACACTCCAGCAGTCTCAATAAGCCAGGCTTAATCACCAGACCCATACCAATCAAAGAGCTAAGCAATGGTGATTTTTTTTTCAGTATGACTATGTTTGGAAGAGGAATAAATATAGGGATACATTGACCCTCAATCCATCTTCTGGGTACTGACAGGAGTTTTAAGTTTCAATTGAGAACAAGAAGTATACACAATTAAACCAGTCTGGTTAAGGTGTGGTCCCATCCATCATTATCTCTTCTTTGTTCCTATAAGATGATCTGAACAAGTCCTTATTGCAAAGTTATTCGAAGACGTTCTTGAGGTAATAGGTGACTTGCAAGAGGAGATAATTACATCTGTTTCATTAGCCACCTCAACCTCATGGGGAAGAAGTTCTGCCCTGTAAGGTTCTAGAGTTCAGGGAATCTGAGGTGACTCAACTGGAAAGGTTAATAATAATAGCCTATGTGGTGGTTTGAATGAGGAATGTCCCCCATAGGATCAGGCATTTGAACACTTGGTCCCCAGTTGGTAGTTCTGTTTAGAGAGGTTATGAAGAGGTTCACCCTTGCTAGAGAAAGTATGCCACTGGGTTTGAGAGTTCAGAGCATCAACCCACTTCCAGTTCACTGACTGTTTTTGTGTTAGCAGTTGAAGATGTGAATATTCTTGCTCCGGATACCTGCTGTCATGCCCAACCCCCATTATAGGCTCTTCCCCTGGTATCATAAACACAAATAAACCCTTCCTTCTGTAAGTTATCTAGACCATGGTGTTTTATCACAGCAACAGGAAAGTAGTTAATAAAACCTACCTTTGTGCTTTGAGCCAAAGGAGACAAAAAGACACAAAATGAATTTGCCGATGCCAGGGTTTCATTCCTGATTGTAGTTACTTGGTAGTCCCAAGTGAGGAGTCAATGCTTTCCTGTAAAAGCAGCTTCCAATTGTCTGTTTCACTAGCAGGACTCAAAATCACCTGGCAAAATGATCAGAACACCCCCAGAGATTCATTTGATCTTCGAAGAACCCTGTGATTCTGTATTTCTCTGAGGCTTTCTAGAGATACTGTTACGCTGTGACTACAGATAGAAAAATCTCTCATACTATGGATCATAGAATTTTACAGAGAAGCGTAAAAAGTATTTTGACATCAAGTGGTGCCTGTATCTTGAATATAAAATTGTCTTACTCATATACCACTCTTTTTTTTTTAAGAAATCACTTGTGTTACTAACACAAATTTTAAGCAGCTAGTCACTTTTTCTCAATTTGAAGATGCTAAATAATACTTCTGTCGTGTGATGAATCTGCTGTCTTGAGAATGTTAGTGAAAGATTTACATGGTTAAAAGAAATTGAAAACTATTTTTCCACCTCAACTATTACAACAATATGTAAGAAAAATAACCCCAATACATTCTAAATGATGGTTTGCTCTTCTAAAAGATTTCAATTGCAGAGGCAAGCCTGGTGTGCCCTCCTGACACTTTTTAAAATGCTGACGGTAAAGGAAATGTGACGAACAAAGAAGAAGGAAGAACGTGTTTGTTTTTGAAAAGGTTAGGTCAGGAAGGATTTGTTGATATTAGGAGCAGAATGACCCATGAAAAAAGACAATTAAGTTCTAAGAAAACATCCTTTCAGTAAAGAGAGAACAATCCTTTATGCGTGACCTCAACTTTGTTAAAGAAAAAAAGAACAGAAGGAACTGAACACGGCCCTTTTAAAGAACTAAAGAAGGGTGGAAATCTGAATGTTTGGGAGAGTGAGACATGCCAAGGTCAAGGCACATGGTCAAGCTTCAGAACATTTGCTTTCTAATGATTTTAAGTTTTCTAATGATTTTATTCAAGAGGAATTGCTGTTGAAATTGGTCAGGTAACCTTGAAAGTAACATGGCACATACGTTCCAAAATCTACCCTACACGTGGTAAAATAAGACTTAATTTTCAACATCATTCTCAGTATTTTTAAGACCTTGGGATGTGTATGACTTTAGGGCCAAAAATGAACAATGTAGTAGGAAATGTGACAAAAAATTAAATTATATGAAATACAAATGAGAAAAAAAAAGTCATCAGCAATCGCAGGAATCTTTATGGGACTGAAGAGAATGAAAGGCATATTATCTTCTTCAGAAATTTTATAATGTGAACCTGAATCATTATGAAGTGTTAGAATACTTGATGACTTAGATCTTTATGCATACTATTTAATGTCTTATTTATTTTAATCAAGAATGAATTTTGCTAGTTCTGAAACTAGTGATTACAGCAATAAGTATTCTGTCATTTTAAGTGAAATATGTCCCTATTAAATGTGTTTACACAGCAAATTTATTTCCTCATACATTCATGTTTTACTTTCCTGATGTCTTAAATTCCTTCTTAAAAGTATATATATATGGGGGGTGTGCTTCAGAGTATATAAATTTTCCATTGTGTTCTTAGCTGTCTCTTGTTCCCTAGCTGATGTTTGCCCTTGACTTCAATTTCTCAGCGCTTTATTCTTTGTGTCCTTCTCTCTGCAGTCTGACCTTTTCTGCCCTGCAGTTTGACCCCAGCTGCCCTTTCTTCTGCGTTTGTTTGCCCTGGTTGTTTTCCTCATTGCTTTTCCCATTCCCACTGCCCTGATGTGTGTGAAACACTCCACCAGCAGCTGCTCCCAGTTCCCATGCTACGTCATGCCCAACATTCAAAGAGCTGCTGTTCTCACATTTCCACTAGCAAGACGCCCCCGCCTCCGCCTCCACTGCACATTCCTGGTGAGAGGAAAAAGGAGCCTTTTTCAGGCCAAATGAATAGCTGCATGTTAAAGGCAACTCTGTTGGGAGGATAGAGAGAAGCTTACAAAATTCAGAAGTGCTATTTTAGAAGATAAATGCCACAAAGTGGATTTCAAATTATTGTAGTTTATACTACTACTTCTTTATTTTTATAGATTCTACAATGACCTTAAAATAATGATTTTTATGGCATAAATCATCCTATTGCTTAATGTATCAATTTAATAAGGTACTAATAATACACTACAAAATAACAATAAAATGAATTAGACAATGGTTACTATCTTACAAATAGAGCCTTTACAAACAGTCATAATTATTTGGCCAATGAATATTATAAGTTAGAAAAAGGTTATTGCTATATTGTGCATTACTGAAATTAGTAATGAACAAATATCAAGTGCTTACTACATGCCACTTTCTCTTCTGAGCATCTTTACTTATGCTAGTGTCTCTATGTCTCAAATAAGTCTATGATGTGGATACTGTTCTGATCCTGATTTTATAGTTTAGAAAAATAAGGGAACTTGTCTAACTCGGTAAGTGGAAGGATCAGAACTTGAATCTGGGGAATCTGGCTGGCAAACCTGTCAAAACTAGTAATAGTACTGCATGGATGATATAGTTATTGTATGAAAAAAAGAAAGAATGGAAAGGAAAGGAAAGGAAAGGAAACGAAACGAAACGAAACGAAAGGAAAGGAAACGAAAGGAAAGGAAAGGACTGTGCCTAGGTATGGTGGAGATGAAAGTTTATTATAGATAAAATGGAGAGTGTAGGTAGATGCTGGGACATCTGGGAGAGTCCAGACTGAGCGGGGCCATATGGGGAGAGGAGAAGGGATAGGGGAGAAAAGGGGACCAGATGCAGCAGCCAGGAGGCCAAAGGTACAAAAAGGGCAGGTAACCAAAATGTCTGAATTATATAGGGCAGAGTCTCAGAGGGAAGGGCAGCCAGCCCCTGGGTTGGAAAGTTCAGGGTAAAGGTCTGAGTATGCTAGCCATACCCTGTAACAGGTAGGGACTGAGGGATGCTGGGAGAACCTGGTGGCCAGGTCCACTTTGATATGTTAAATAGGTACCTCAGCCATTTGTCCTGGGTTTGAAACTTAACAGTTATGGGTTGACAAGTTCCTCTTAATTGATAACATAAACTTATATTTTTACCTTGTGAAGAATCCGCTGTATCACAAGCAAAGGAGCTGGAGAGGTGACTCAGTGCCTGAGGGTTTGCCTAGCTCCTCCAACATTCTGCGTTCCAGTTTAGGAACTGCAGTGGAAAGGAAGTGTAAAAGCAATAGGACTATTATATGAATCTCAGCCCCTAATCTTGAAATAGTCTGCATAACCCAGAGCCTCGATCAGTCACAGATTTAAAAGCACAGCACTGTCTGTAGGCCCAGCTGAGTTAAATGATCCTGTTCTTCCTTAAATGAGTAGCCCTTCCTTCTGTGATCCAGTCAATACATTTTATCTGCTGTTTACTCTTGACCAAAGTGTATATAGGAATAGTGACAGAAAAACCCTCATAGAGGTTGAACTTGGGTGGAAAAGCAGACATTAATTCTTTTCATCCCTCCTATAATCATTAAAATTTTAATAAGTGTATTGAAAGAAAAAGGAGGTCAGTACTGGAACATACAATGAGGATGAGAGTAAGAGAACAAGAGTGAGACCGAGAGAAAGAGAGAGAGAGAGAGAGAGAGAGAGAGAGAGAGAGAGAGAGAGAGACGGTGGGGTGAGAGCGGAAGGCAGGAACAGGTGATCATAAGCCTTCCCAGAAAGCAGCCATCAAACCAGAGTCTAAAGAAGGAAGATAAGCTAACTGTGAATCTTGTATATTCACTGGCAACTTCTATTTTATATAGCCTGAAGCATAGGGCTAACAAAATAAATAGAGTAATATAATTCCTGTATGTAAATTTAATAACTAGGGATCATTTGAAATAATGAACTGCAGAGCTAATGTATAATTAAGTCACATCCAAGGAAGATTTCCTTTCATTATCACAGATAACATCCTGTTTGCTTTCTCCACAGCATTTATGAAAATCTATATCTATGCATTTGTTTTCTGATTCAATGAAACTCTACCTTCCCAATCTGAATGAAGGCAGAAACCTACTTGGCTAGTTCTATTGACAAAAACCATTATTCTTTAATATAATAAGAATCCAAAAATATTTTACAAACATGTAAATGCATGAAACTAAGTAAAAAATTCTGGGCTACTGATCTCAGCAGGTAAAGATATCTGCTCCCAAGCTTGATATCCTTAGTTCAATGCCTGGGACCCACATGGTTGACCCAGCTTGTCTCCTGACTTTCAGACACAAGCATTTATACATGTGCACACACATATACAAATAAACATAATAGAAATGCTATTAAACACTGTAAAAATACATAGAAAGCTACATAGTAGGGGGAAATTAGGAAGAAAATTGTGCCTGGAAAAATTCATACTCATGTCTAGATCTATGAACTAATTTGCTCACCAGCACTAAAGTAAGTGTAAAAACTTCTAAGAAAACATAAAACTGCTTAGAAATGACATTTATACTTTACTGTTTTGTAAACATGGTCCACTGATGTCCTAGACAATTTTTTTAAATCCACATATTTTTAATGTAATTTTAATTTAATAGAATTACGTCACTTCCTCCTTTCTTTTTTTAAATCTGTTTATTTTTCTTTTCTTTTTTCTTTTTTTTTCTTTGTACAGGATTTTTAAAATTCATTTTACATACCAATCACAGATTCCCCCTCTCCTCCTTCCTCCCTCCCCTCACACCTTCCTCCCCCAACCCCCCCCATTCCCTCACTAACAATGAATAATGTGTAGGCTAAAAACTACATGGGATATATTATGTTACCACCTGAGGAAACACAAATTTGATAGCTTCTGCTTTGCTTGTTATAGTTAATATGTTGACATTGGAAGTCTATAATTTGATAGTCCAATATATGTTTAAGTCCAAGAAACCATCACCATTACCATATTCAGATTAGGGAATATATCCTTTTACCCCAAGTTTCCTCATGCCTGTAACAACACTTCCTTCTTTATGACCCTGCCCTGGCCTCCAGGCAACTTCTAATCAATTTTCTAGCTTTGTAAATTAATTTACATGTCCTAGGTTTCATGAGAATGAGATATCACCATAGGCTTTGGGTTCTTTGCTCCAGAATAATTATCATGAATTTCACTCAGCGTATTCTATATAGCAACAGTTAATTGCTTCTTAATGCTGAGTCGTAGTCCCTTGTTTTACACCTGTTTCTTGTTCCTGATACTGTTTAGTAGAATTTTGAGCTGTTCTGCAATTCAAGCTTATCCTACTTACTTTTTGCTGTGTTGTGGCAAAATACGTAAGAAAAGCCACTTAAGAAAGGGAGGCTTTATTTTGGCTCACAGTCTGACATGGAAGGCATAACAACAGCAGTGCCGCCGGGTGGCTGATCACTTTGTAGTTACCTGCAGGAAGCAGAAAGAGAAGAACGCTGGTGCTCACTTACTGTCCCTTTTTCCTTTTTACTTAGTGCAGGACCAAAGTCCAGGAGATGGTGACACATTCAAAATTAGTCTTCCTTCCTCAGCTTTCCTTGGAAAAACTCTGAATAGGCACAGTCAAAATGTAGGTGAATCCAAAACCAGACGAGTTAACAATGAAAATTACTCATCACAGGACTATTACAAATAAGGATGAAGTGGATATTCATGGGAAAGGTTTGTTATAAAGATGTACTTCATTCCTCTTGAATAAATGCCTGGGAGAAGAACTGCACCAAAATATATGGCAGATATATATTTACTTAGGAAACTAGAAAACTGTTTTCCAAAAAAAAAGTTGTGACAGTTCACTACAGTTCCTATTCCTCTGCATCATCCCTCAAATTTTCACATGGTCAGTCAGTTGTTTGAATTGTAGCCATTGTTGTGTCACAGACTTTTTCTGGGGAGATGCAATACACACATACATTACACACACACACACACACACACACACACACACACACACACATGCACACACGCACACATGCATGCACCTATGCACCTACTCATCCCATAAAGAGAGGACACAACAAACAAAGGTGATGATTTCCAATGTCCAAATTACTAAACCGATGAGTTCTTTACTGGGGTTAGTAACAGGAGTATAGGTGGGGGGGGGGGTTACTTATAATAAGCAGGGCTAACTCAAAAGCATCTCCATCACCAGAAAGCCCATATGAGCATAGGTGATGACTCCAGCAAACTGGAACCCTCAAACTCTCTACACATCTTGTATGCAGCTCAGCAGCCCCACCTCTTTCTGGGTTTGGATGCTCAAAGTCTCTACCTCCAGCTAGTGTTTATTCCTTTTTATACCACTGGTAGGGGCCCTCAGCAATCTTTCAAGCTTCTATTCTTCCCAAGTAGGAAGACCTTTTTAGTTACTTCCTATTTATCACCTGAAGCTGCTGAGCCTCCTCCTCCTTCCTGGGGCAAATGTTACAATTCAGAGGACCACGCCATAGAACAAACATTTTATTGGGTTTGTGTATCTCATTGTGGTTTAAACAGGCACTTCTTCAATGACTAATTACATTTAGCCACTCCAATATTCTTAAGAATGTTGTGCTATAATTTTTCTGCCATTCTATCTCTAAACGTTTTGTCTCTTTATAATTAATGTGCATCTATTATAGGCAATGTATAATTAAAGAGTGTTGTTTTAAAATCTCATCTGACAATCTTTTAATTGGATATATTTACACCATTTATATTTTCGGTTTTTATTGATATTGTTAGATGTAAATCTCTTTTCTATCAAGCTGTATGTTTTCTCTTTATCCCATATGTTCTTTGTTTACTCATGAATCATTTTCTGTCTTTTATATAAATGAAGTACTTTGTGTGAATGCATTTTACACCTTCTGCTGAAATATTAGTGCTAGCTGTTTGTTTTGATGTTTTGTTTTACTTCTCGATTTAAGGTTTATACTATACATCTTTAGCTTGTCATCGTGCATCTTTGACTAATGTTGGAACTCTGTTTTAGAGAAAGCCGGCTGTTTTTCATTTGTGTGGTTGCTTTAAGCCTTAGAGTATACATCTTTAGCTTATCACCACATATCTTCAAATAATATTAGACATCTTTACATATAGTATAAGAATCTTATACTACATTTCCATTTCACCCTTGCCAAAGTATGTACTATTATTTAATATTAGATTTCAAGATTTAACAGGATTAGATCAGCTCTCATTTTGTACATAATTACTTCCAATGGCAGAGCAAGGTCTCTGTTTGTCTTCCTAATACCACATGAATCACGATGTTTCTGTACTGGCTGATGGGAAGTGGCTATTCCTTCCTGTTTCTGATGGATACTGGATACTTTTAACCCCGATATTTTCTACTGATTTCTCCAATATTCCATCGTTTCTTCATCAATCTACAAACCAACCCTTATATAAATACTTGAGAGAAATCCATAGATTTTCTCTCTCTCTCTCTCTCTCTCTCTCTCTCTCTCTCTCTCTCTCTCTGCCTTAGTCTTTCTAAAACATCATTTCTATATCCTTTGCTCATATAGTCTGCCAGAATACTGCTAAGTTTTTCTTCCTTGTGCTCTGACCTAGGAATTCTCACAGTAGTAAGGTTAAATAAAAATTAGGAATCACCTTGTGACATAAACCATCTCTCTGGAGAGACTTTCCTTCCTTTCATGGATCTTGCCCATTGCCCTACAAATCTAGAATTATACATTTTATCTACACTTGATTAATTCTGAATATAGGGTAAAATGATCCTTATTACTGCATATTGTTTGGTAACAGAGGTCCTAAATTAGTGTTTGAAGCATTAGCATTTTTTTAAATCTGGATCACATGTGAAAAACATCAGAAGAAAACAGGTAATTGGATCTAGTGTGCAGTCTTCCAGGCACAGAGTATGTTGTACTCACTTGACAGTTTAGCACATACTTTGTTTTTCTTTCATAGCAGTAGTGATTGCCTCTGTTGAGTCCATTATATGTTTTGCCAAGCAACAGTTAGGACCTTACCTTTGCAGTCAAGCTGGATAAAGTGTGTATGGAAAAACATCTGGTGAGGACCTATAGCCAAATCTCTGAAGCAAGTCACTCCATGTATAAGAGTTAGTTGACAGTTCAACTGCTGAGTCTGTTTTAAAAGAACCAAACCAAAGTATTTCACTACTTTAAAATATCCAGTAATTCCAAATTTAATAAATGTTCAAATGTTCTTACATTTATTCTTCAGGGATAATACTTTTAAAAATTATATTCAGGTAGCTAGAGAGATAGTCCAGTGGTTAAGAATACTTGCTAATATGGGAAGACCTGAATTTGAATCCCCAGCATCCTGTAAAAAGCCAGAAATGGCTGTTCATGCCAATAATCCCAGCACTGAGGGACAGAGACAAGTGAATCCTGGAGTTTCACTGACTAGCCAACTTAGCAAAAGTGGCAAGCTTCAAGTTCAGTAAGAGACCCTGTCTTAAGAAACAAGATGAACACTGGTAGTGGGAGGTCCCAGATGTCTTCATTTGGCCTCTGCAGGTACACATGTCCACATTTTCACATGTGAGCATCCCAGACAAACATGCACATGCATACATGCTTACACTTACAGTTCTGTATAATTAAATTTCAAAAGGTATCCTTTAATGACCAATGTATTACCATACCTAAATTTCATTTTAGGAGATACTGCCTATTACCACCTATCCATTCGGAAAACTTGATTTCTGAATTTAGAAATCCAACTAGTGGCTTTATATGGATACCACCTGATAAGTTCTAGTTTATGTAGCTAATTAATAACAGAACTAGGACTAAAACATACTCTTTCTTCTTGCATGCCTTTTAGTTTTATTGAAAAAGGGTATTCATCATTCTAAGTGTTCCATGGTCTTAAGACATTTTTTAAATGGAGTTACTTATCTGCTTCCTACCTGTCTTGCAAAGTCCATGTGAAACAATGAGAAAAGGTCAGTGAAAGAACCTCAGAAACTATTAAAGGCTATTAAAATGTTAAGTTTTATTATTAGAACTGCAGTTCATCTCAGCTAAACCTTTCTAAACTTGCTCACTCTCCTGAAGTTGAATATGCACCATCTTTTCTAATACATTTGTTCTTCTGTTTTAAGAATTAATGTTTTCTGCCCTGCTTGGTTATAAAGATAGTTCTCTTTTTCTCTCTAGTCAAATGATATTTTATATATATATATATATATATATATATATATGGTGGTGTCCACTAAATATATGCTGAATAAAATTGCATCAACTTTCATTCTAGACATATGGACTAAAATAACACTCTGATCTTCAAACAGCAAAGGCAATTTAAAAGGTTATCTATGGTACCTTTGGTATTTTATATTGACAATGAATGTGTTTTAATCTGTCTTATGTTCAACTGATACATCTTCTCTGCCTCCCTTTGTTAGAACTGAACAGGCTTTCAAGTTGATATAATAATTTCTTTCAAAGCTGTCTGTACTGACAAAATAAAAGAAATACCAGAGCATGGACATGAAGTTTTAATTCCCTCCTAAAATGCAGCAGATACACACACACACACACACACACACACACACACACACACACACACACACACACACAAAGAGAGAGACAGAGAGACAGAGAGACAGAGAGACAAAAGAAGACAGAGAAAGATGCATACACATACTGACTCACAGACAATTTTAGCATTCCTATTCTCTGAATTGTGGCTTATATTTGTTTACTATCCATGGGCCTTAAAATTGCTAAATATTAACTTCTATTTCCATTAGGAAATATTAACTTAATAACCTTTGTTGTTCTTTTTTTGTAACTCGGAAAACCAAAGTATGGGTAAGTTGCAATGTATGGCACTTAGGAAATATCAAAATATTTTGAATTGCTTCAGATTAGTCAGGGTCGCCAATTTATAAGTTTTTATTCTCATCAGACATTTACATTTCAGGGACAATAGATTACCCATGAAGGTATCATGATGGGGGCCTCCTTGTCTTTCAGAATTCTAATGTGAGTCTTTCTGAATTAAGTCGTTCATCGATCATTCACTTCAATACATATGAGTGCCATGTGTAAAATACTCTCCTCTCAAAATCACCTTTTCCTCGCGTGAATACTACGTGATTTCTATTTACTGAGCAAACTCACTTTAGTCCTCTCTGTAGAAGTAACCCTCTTATTAAATAAGAAACACAGAGCCAATGCAGAGATCAAAGCCCAAGAGGTCAGAGCTAAGAGCCTTACCCTTCCTGTGGCAGCTATCCTCTTCAGCCAAGATACCTACTTCCTGTGTGTTTGTCTTTATATAGCCTTTCTGTTCTGCCTTCTCATTGGTTATAAACCCAACCACATGACTGCCTCGTCACTGCCTGTCTGTACAGACCTCCAGGTCTTCTATGGTTGGTATTGAGATTAAGGGCGTGTGTCTCCAATGCTGGCTGTATCCTTGAACACACAGAGATCTACCTAGCTCTGCCTACCAAGTGCTGGGATTAAAGGTGTGTGCCACCACTGCCCGGCTTTTGCTATGGCTCTAATAGCTCTGATCCCCGGGCAACTTTATTTATTAACATACAAATCACATTTTAGTACAAATAAAATATCACCATACCTCTCTTTCTCTGAGAATGACTGGTGGCCCTTTTGATTCTGGGGAGTCTGGATGCTTGCTGGGCTCCATTCCCAGGATTTTTCTACTGGCCATCAGGATCTGTCTTGTTTAAAGTAGTTTTCTTTTTTCAGGTTAGGCCTAATGGAGGATCGTGGAATTCCAGAAGTAGTGGGAGACATTATGCTTTTCCCTTTTGTCAATATGCGTGCACACACACACACACACACACACACACACACACACACACACACACACTTCTCTCTTACTGGCAAAGGCAGGGTTGGTGAGTTGATGAGTATCTACTCCCTTCTTCAAGAATATGTTCTTGCTGAAAGATATCTGCCCAAGAGTGTAGATCTTTTTTTAATAGTCCATGAAATTTATTTTTTGCCTTTAAAAAAATTGTTTAATTAACTTTTTTCATTTATTTTACATACAGACCACCATTTTCCCTTCACAGTGACACACTTTCGCTTGGTGTGCTGGATAGGTTTATGTCAACTTGACACATGCTAAAGTCATATGAAAGGAGGAACCCACTTAATAAAATACATCCATAAGCCTGTATGTAGCACATTTTCTTAATTAGTGATTGATGTGGGAGAGCCTAGCCCATTGTGGGTGATACTATCCCTGGGCTGGTGGTCCTGGGTTCTATAAGAAAGCAGGCTGAGCAAGCCATTGAGAGATAGCCATTAAGCAGCACCCCTCCATGGCCTCTACATCAGCTCCTGCCTCCAGGTCCCTGTCCTGCTTGAGTTCCTGTCCTGACTTCCTTCAGTGATAGGTTACAATGTGGAAGTGTAAGACAAACTCTTTCCCCCCAAAGTTGCTTTGGTCATGGTGTTTCATCACAGCAATAGTAACCCTAACTAAGACACTTGGTGATGTCTGTCCTGCTTTCAAGGATTGTATATAGGTATCATGTGCAATCTAGGGTAATAAGATACAGAAGGCTGATAGACATTCTCAGAAAAGATATGTTTTCCATGTAGAGAACTAAAGCAGACCTTCTTCCCATGGGCACTGTACCTACTTTTCCTGTGTGTGTGTGTGTGTGTGTGTGTGTGTGTGTGTGTGTGTGTGTCTGTGTCTGTGTGTGTCTGTGTCTGTGTGTGTGTGTGTCTGTATGTGTGTGTAAGAGAGAGAGAGAGAGACCCTATGCCAATGATACTTCTAAAGAATTTCATAGAAATTGACTGCTCTGTTTAAATATCAACCTATCCTATCACGCTTTTCCAAATTATTTCAATCAATTCCTCCTTACATTGTTTTGGTAGTTTTTCTATAAAAGTGCCCCACCAACCAGATGCACATGGAGGCAACATGCCTATAATCCAAGTACTACTGGAGGTTTAGGCAAGAAGATTATAGTTTGGTGCCAACCTGGGCATGATTAATTGTTGTTATGTGCATATGTGTATATTATATACATATAAATTCCTAAATATAACCTTCTTGTTCTGTATAATGTTACTTATATGGATGTTTTCATGGATTATCATTTGATATTGGATTACTAATCCTCTTCCCTGTTACCCAGAAATAGTCTTACTATTTCCATTACTGACTAGATGTATGACTTTATTAGCCCTAGATAGTTGGCTAGGTTTCCAGTATCAGGCATGATTTCCTTGCTGTTGAGTAGGTCTTAAGTACAATTATAGAATCATTGGTTTCTGCCAAGATATGCATACCACCAGTGCACCCTTGGGGCTATCATGCCTTACTGGTCATTTCCATGGTTTATAAGCATCATAGCTAGATAGGACTTTTGGTTGTTTCCATCCTTTGAAAAATTGAACGTTTTCTTCTGGTACCATAAAAGCTAGCCCTCAAGGAGGAGACATTCAAGTCAGTTACAGTTGAGGAGCCTCTGGGGCCTGTGTCTGAAGTGCATGGTGTCTTCAGCAATAGGGTATTAACTTCTGCCTATGGGGGAGAAGAGGTAATAACAATAGCACGTAATGTTTGGGGATTATCATGGACACCTCTGACCAACAACTTAAAAGGGGGTTTCTCATGACTAGTGTTGGATTTTTGTTAGATGGTCTTTGGCTCATGGTGGCAGTGGTGGGACATGTCAGCCCAGGTGAGAAATTTTTTTAAACTATAATTATTCTATTATTATTAATTTTATGTGTATGAGTGTTTTACCTACATGTATGTCTATGTACCATGTGCATGAGTGGTGACCACAAAGGGCAAAGATGGCATTGGGATCCTTAACTAGAGTTATAGATATTTGTGAGCCACCATGTGGATGCTGAGAATCAAACCTCATTCCTCTGGAAGAACAGCCAGAATTAATAACCACTGAGCCATCTCTTAAGCCTCTCACTTAATTTCTTGAAAGACTTAGTCTGGAAGAAACAAGCTGCCATTTAAGAAGTTGAGTACTGTAAGCTTGCTGCTGTCAGATGAAATCTAGACTGGCCATGTGTAGACATTTCATGAAAAAGCAGCAATGCCTGGTCAGACCTTAGCAGTCCAATGCTGGATGTGCCAGACACCCAAAGTGAGGTCTCAGTTGTGATCATATTAGTTATATTTACCTTGTAACCAAATAGATGTCACAAACACCTAAAAGGGGGAAATACTTGTTTGGACTCATTGGTTTCAGTTGTTTCAATCCCTGAGCACTTGGCTCTGTTTTGGGTAAGTCTGAACACCATGATGGAGGAGGAAGTTGATCAATTTAAGGCAGACAGAAGTCAGAAAGGGGGAGTACCTATATGAGTCAGTCCAGGCCCCAGGGACACATCCTTAGTGACCTGTTCCATGCATTTAATCCTCACTTTGCACCTTTCACCAACTCCCGATACTGCTTTCATTTTATGAATCCATCAAGGGATTAATCTATCCATCAAGTTAGAGCCCTCATCATCTAATCATCTTTGGAAATGTCTCACGACCACACACAGAGTTACGCTTTACTAATCTCCAAGATATTTCTCAATCTAGTCAAATTGACAAGATTAACCATCCACAGCAGATGAGAAAAATGTCTAGGACATCCACTCCAATTTTAACATCACATCATTCCAGCTTCAGCTATCATCTAATCTTAAATATATGAAAGATGCCAAGCAAGCAATGTCTACCTGAGCACATTTAACTCACAGAATACTAGCAAATGCGATGAACTTTCACTTTAGAAGTATGAAATATATTTTAGGTTTATGAATATGTTTTAGGTTTATGTGTTAAGCAACAGAAGGAGATTATGCCCTTTTTATTTTCTTTTTCTGTTATTTCATTTCTGTTTCATTTTCTTTCTCTTTTTGGTTTATCCTACAAAATTAGCATTTGATGTGCTTTTTTATTATGGGCTTCTCATTATAAAAAAATTATTTCTATGAGATCAAGGAAGCTGTCTATATTAACACAATCAAAGCACCTAGGACAGATTGAACTATCCTTAGCATAATAAATATTTTCTGTATGTATAAGTGAATGAACCAGCAGTTTCAGGGACCATTTTTGTATTTCCTTGGTGAAATTATGTAAGGCTAGTAAAGTAAAAAGATGGGAAGAACCTCAGTCTTAATGATGGCATTGTGCTTCTGAATTAACTGGTCCTGAAGCAACCTCACCTCTACATTACTTTAATGTTTAAGCCATTTCATATTAGGATTATATTACCCACCAAGGAGAAATCACTGTGAATATCTGGCATATAATCTTTTAAGATCAGCGGTTCTCAACCTGTGGATTGTATCCCCTTTGGGGATCAAATGACCCTTTCACAGTGTTGCCCAAGACCATCAGAAAACACATATTTACATTACGATTCATAACAGTAGCAAAATTACAGTTATAAAGTATCAGCAAAAGTAATTTTATGGTTGGGAGTCACCACAACATGAGGAGTTGTATTAAATGGTCACAGTGTTAGGAAGGTTGAGAACTACTTCTTTAGATCATTTTTATTTATACCAATAAGACTCAGGCTTGATGGTAGTATCATAGGATAAAACAAAGTTGTGGACAATGCAACTTCTTCAAAAACATCCTTTCCTTTGTTCACTAAGTCTTTCCTGCTTGGTCTCCCTGTAGTAGGGATCTGGATAGCCAACAAATTTCTTAGAGATGACTTGACTTATAACACAGATGTGTACACCTTGAGATTTTCTCTGACTACTCATCATATATGCTACCCATATGTCCAAAATACTGGAAAAAGGGGTATTTGTTTTGGCTTGTGGTTTCAGAAGTATCAATCCATCATGGCATAGAAAGCATGGGAAGCAGCTCAGTTCATGACATTACAGACCAAGAAACAAAGAAGTGAGCCAAAAAGTAGATAGTGATAATATGTTTCTAAGGACCCACATGCATATCAATCCCAGCTCCTACTTTCCCCTATCAACCTCAGCTCCTAAGGACCTACATACCAGTCCCAGCTCCTAAATTCCTAGCACATTCCACAAGCTACAAAACAAGCATCAAAAGCATAAGACTGTACAGGACACTTAACATTCAAACTATAATGTCATCCACATCATCACACTAGTTGGCCACAATTATCTGAGCATCTCAGTCTTAAACCTGAATTTGTTCTCTGAAACACAGCAAAAAGCAAACATTCTTCATTAGCTTCCTACTTATGACTATATAAAATCTGTAAAAACAAGTGAAGAAATAGATGCAGCATTTGAATAATATTTTTATCTGGAAATCAATTTTGTTTGAAATTCACTATTTTTAATTAGTGTATTATGCTAGAGACTGTACTTGACAGCAGAGACAAAGGTTTATGACAGGCTTTCTTCAAAAATGATTGATACAATGTCAATCATGGTGGTGGTAATCGAGATGCAAGTCACTTCTGGATCCAAGCCCAGCTTGGCCAACATAGTGAGATGGTCTCTCAAAAGAAGAAAAGATAAAAGGGGAGATGAATAGCAAATGTATCACTAACAATACCAGATGGGATGCACTAAAGTTCCTAGATATCTAAACAGTGTTACTAATATATAGAAAAGTTAACACTCTTGGTCAGGGATGACATTGAACAAAGATTTGAGCAATGAGTACAACTGCAAAAAGTAGAGGGGGAATGGTGATTTCTAGAAAAAAACAGAATGAGCAAAAAGCTAAGGGTCTTGACAGCTCTTCCATGACCTGGAATAGTTAGAAATCTGGCAAAACTAAGGTTGGAAGTGTATAGTGGAGAGAGTAGCACAGGTAAAAGACTAAATAGCAATGAAATAGATGTAATTAAGAGAAAAGAGACATAATTAAACATTTATTCTCCTTTTGACTCTGTGTGCATAACTCAGAAAGAAACCATTTCACTAAGATGGATTTTACCTTTTTAGTCTATTTGGCCAAGTAAACAAGGAGTTGAAAATCTTTAATGCAAAATATTCATTCAACCCAAAAGAAAACTGGTGATTTCACACCATTTAAAGTTAAATATTTTAAATTTCTCAATTATTTCTATTTGGGTTAGCAGAGCTTTTTATAGACTTTGAAGATATATGTTTAGTTTTTAGCAGACTAATTGCTCCTGTGTTCATGCCAGCCTCATGGGACATCAACAGGTTCCAGTTCAGAAGGTAGAAATCTGGCTCTGAGAATACAGCCAAGAAGAGTTAAGGAATGCATGATTGCTCTTGTAATTAATTGAGAGGGTTCTAAAATGCTGGCGGGGTTAAACAGGTCAACAGATACCATGAATCAAGAAATATATGACCCAGCTATAAATCCACAAATCTATGGACACATGTTTTTTTTATAAAGGAGCCATAAATACACAATGGAAAAAGAAACAATCTTCAACAAATGGTCTATCTGGATGCCAGCATGTAGAAAAATGAAAATTGATCCATATCTATCACCCTGCCAGCAACTCAAGTCCAAGTGGATCAATGACCTCAACATAAAACCAGACACATTGAACCTGATAGAAGAGAAAGTGGGAATTGTCTTGAACTCATTGACATGGGAGACAACTTCCTGAACAGAACACTTATAGCATAGAAACTAAGAAAAACAGTCAATAAATGGGATCTCATAAAGCTGAGAAGTTTCTGTAAGACAAACATCAATAGGACAAAACAGCAGCTTACAGACAGAATGGGAAAAGATTTTCATCCAACAGAGGGCTAATATCCAACGTATATAAAGAACTCAAGAAACTAGACATCAACAGACCAATAATCCAATTAAAAATGGAGTACAGAATCTAAAGAGAATTTTCAATAGACCCACCTCAAATGGCCAAGAAGCATGTTAAGAAATGTTCAACATTCTTAGCCATCAGGGAAATGCAAATCAAAATTACTTTGAGATTACACCTGTCAGAATGGCTAAGATAAAAAACACAATGCATGGTGAGACAGTTGTATAGCTTGATCTGCTTGGGGGCCCCCCTGGTGGTAGGATCAGAATCCATCCCTGATGCATGAGCAGGCTTTTTTGGAGCCTGCTACCTATGATGGGACACCTCGTGCAGGCTTGAGGCAGGGGGAAGGGCTTCAACTTGCCTCTACTGGAGGTGCCTCCCCATGGGAGGCCCTTGCTTTCTTGTGGGGGGAAGTGGGGGTAGATTGAGGAGGGGGAGGCTGAGGGTGGGAGGAAGGAAGAGGAGGATCTTTGATTGGTGTGTAAAATGAATGAAAAAAATTCTTAATAAAAAAAAAAAAACACAAGTGACAGTTCTTGCTGGCAAGGATGTGGAGCAAGGGAAACAGACCTCCATTACTGATGGGAGCATAAACTAGTACAGTCACTATGGAAATTTGTGTGGTCGTTCTTCAGAAATTGGGATTCCATCTACAATAAGATCCAGCTACATCACTCTTGGGCATAAACTCAAAGGACACTCGATCCTACCACAAGGACACTTGCTCAACCATGTTCATTACAGCTTTATTCATAATAGTCAGAAACTGGAAAAAACCTAGATGTCTCTCAGCTGAAGAATGAATAAAGAAAATGTGGTAAATTTACACAACTGAGTATTACTCAGCAGTTTAAAAATGACATCATGGAATTTGCAGACAAACAGGTGGAACTAGGAAAGACCACCCTGAGTGAGGTAATCCAGATCTAGAAAGACAAACATGGTATGTACTCATTTATAAGTGTACATTAGCTGTTAAGTAATGGATGTTACAATCCACAGACCCAGAGAGGCTAGGTAACAAGGAGGGCTCAAGGTCAGACACATGGATCTCCCTGAGAAGGGGAAAAATAGATTTTGTGGGTACACTGGAGGTAGGTGGTGATGGGAACAGGAGGGACCAGGCAGGGATGGAGAGACAGTATTGGGAGCAAATATGAATTGGGGAGTATTTGGGGGTGATGTAGAAACCTAGTGGACTGGAAAATTATTGCTGGTTGTTGTTTTTTTTGTTTTTTTTTGTTTTTTTTTTTTATTTTTATTTTTATTTTATTTTTTTTTTACTCTTTTACTCTTTGGTTCTTTTGGGGGCCCACCACCCAGCTTACAAATAAATTCACACAGAGACTTATTATTTCTTATACATGCCTGGCCTTAGCTTGGCTTATTTCTAGCCAGCTTTTATAAATTATCCCATCTACCTATTGCCTCTGAGCTTTTACCTTTCTCTATTTCTGTGTATCTTTTCTTTACTTCTTACTTCATGGCTTGCTGTGTAGCTGGGTGGCTGGCCACTGGAGTCCTCCTCCTTTTCTTGCTCCTCCCCATCTCCCTTTTTCTCCTTCTATTTGTTCTCTCTGCCTGCCATCCTCGCTTATCCTTTCTCCTGCCTTGCCATTGGCCATTCAGCTCTTTATTATATCAATTAGTTATTTTAGACAGTCAAAGTAACACAGCTTCACAGAGTTAAACAAATGCAACATAAAAGAATGCAGCATATCTTTGCATCATTATTTGTTTCTGTATTTTTTTTGTGGTTTTTCGAGACAGGGTTTCTCTGTGTAGCTTTGCTCCTTTCCTGGAACTCACTCTGTAGCCCAGGCTGGCCTTGAACTCACAGAGATCCGCCTGCCTCTGCCTCCCGAGTGCTGGGATTAAAGGCGTGCGCCACCACCGCCCGGCTCTTTGCATCATTATAACAAATGATCCAGAGCATGCACAAATGTAACACATCGTAAAATAATATTCCACAACAGAAACTCCTGAAATCTACAAGAGTGACCCTAAGTCACCTAGTAATGGGGGATATGAAACCTTAACTAACCATGTCCAAAACCGGGCAAGGCACCTAGCAATCAATGGGACTGGGTCATCAACCCAACCACAAAACCTTCAACCTACAACCTGTTCTGCTTTCAAGACATGCTGGCGTAATGGTGGTACAGAGCTTGTGAGAGTGGCCAGCCCATGATTGGTGAACTTGTGTCCTACACCATGAGAGGGACTCCATACCTGACACTGCCTGGATGGCCAGGAATCAGAGGCAGGACAGCCCAGAAACCCAGAACAGAACCAAACAAGACTGACCAAAAAAAGTCAATGAAATGATTCATAATGATATTCTGCTATACTCATATATTGGTGCCTAGCCCAATTGTCATCAGACAGGCTTCAACTAACAACTGATGGGAGCAGATGCAGAGACTCACAGCCAAACACTAGGCAGAGCCAGGAGAGCACCACAGAAGAGGAAGAAGGATTGTAGGAGCCAGAGGAGTCAAAGACTCCATGAGAACACAAGCTACTAAATCAACTAAGCAGGGCTGATAGGGGCTCACAGAAACTGAAGTAACAAACATGGACCCTGTATGGGTCTGAGCTAGGTCCCCTGCATATACCTTATGATTGTGTAGCTTGGTGTTCTTGTAGGACTCCCAAAAATGGGAGTGGGGTGTGTCTCTGTTTCTTTCACCTGCACTTGGGACCCTTTTCCTCCTACTGGGTTGCCTCATCCAGCTGTGATATGAGGGTTTGCACCTAGTCTTATTGTAACTTGTTATGCCATGTTTGGTTGATATCCATGGGAGTCTTGCTCACTCTTTCTTTCTTTTCTTTTCTTTTCTTTTCTTTTCTTTTCTTTTCTTTTCTTTTCTTTTCTTTTCTTCTCTCTCTCTCTCTCTCTCTCTCTCTCTCTCTCTCTCTCTCTTTCTTTTTCATGATGGAAAATAGAGGAGGAGTTAATCTTGGGGAGAAGGAAGGTGGAGGAAGGGACTGAGAAGAGTGGAGGGAGGGGAAACTGTGGCCCAGATGTAATGTATGAGAAGAGTGAAAGTTAATAAAATAAAAAAATGAAAAGAATGTACAAGAGTTTATGAATTCAGACCAAAGTTTACATGGGGAGTTAGGTTAAACAGGTTCTGAATAACGATCAGGAATTCAAAATGAAAGTTAAGTGCGGAAACCAACCATCCTAAAATTGTAAGCCTCTCTAAGTTCAAAGTCCTCTAATTGAAGTCAAAAGTCTTTGCCAAGTCTAAAGCTTGTATCCCTCTATCTGCTAACTCTGAGTGGCCCTAGAATTGCAGTCATTTGAAGTGGGTTTGCAGCTAGTGTGTGCTGTTCATGTGCACTTTCCAAACTTTCCTTGGCTTGAAAATGTCACCAGAAGCAAATGATTAAATTACTTTTTAAAAAAATTGATTCTTTGTGAATTTCATACCATTCACCCCAATCCCAGTCATTTCCTTGTCCCTCTGTATCTGTCCTCTGTCCTTGCGACCTCCCCCCAAAGAAAACAAAGAAATAAAAATAATAAATTAAAAATAAAAATTAAAGGAAGAGGGAAAAAACATCTCTCAGTGGAAGATATGGTGTTTCACAGTTTGTCAGTCTACCCTTTTGCCCAAACAGTTTTACTTGCAAATGTTCATTGCAATGAGTCATTGATCTAGTTCAAAGCCTCTGGCTTCTGGTACACTATCAATACTGGAGCCACATCCACCGGGACTCCTCTCAGGTATCCTGTTGTTGCCCTGTGTCATGGAGATCTTGCAGCTTTGGTTCTTCAGGGCTGACACCTTCACATGTGCCAGCAGTTCTTCGATGGGGTAGATATTGAGGTGAGCCAAACAAAAGCCCTGGATCTGGGCCTGGGTGGTAGCTGAGTTGTTCAGTCTGCCTGCTATCCTATGCCAGAGCCACCAGGGACAGCTCTCCAGCTTTGCTAAGGTGAGGGGCAGGGACAGCTCATCCACTCTCACACCTTAGGGTCCAGCTCTCCAACACAACACAGGAAAGGGGCAAGGCTAGTTCTCCCGTGCTCACACTCTTGGAGCTAGTGCCCACACAACAAGGGCTAGCTCTACTATGCTCCCCATATGAGGTGGAGAGCCCCCTCTCCAGAATGGTACAGCCAGCTCGGGGCAGGGTCAGCTCTGCTGCACACAAGCCCTTGGTATTGACTCTCCCACACCCATATCAGCAGATATCATCCTCCCATGTTGCCCAGGTGAGGTGCAAGGTGATTAAATTACTTTTTCCCAAGCTCCTTCACTAGCAAATCTATTGTATAAGATTTAGAATGTGTACTTTTAACAGGAATACCATATTGGCCATGAAATCAGGCAAGTTTTTGGAAAACAATATTGTAAATAAGAGATATTTTGTGATCTACCACAGTGGTTTCCAAACTTCAGCATGCAGCAGTAAACTCTGGGGCCCTTAAACTATAAACTTCTGATTCATTGGCTCTATAGTAGAATTTGAGATTCTGTATTTCTAGGAAGTTCTCTGGTGATGCTGATACTAGTAAGAAAACACACTTCGAGAAAAACTGGTCTAACATAGAAAGGAAGTACACAGCCCATCAAATTTAGGATTGATTAATTAAGCATTTCAACTTTATCAAGATGAAGGCTAGATTCCCTAAGGAGCTCTGGATTTCTCTTCAAGTCCTTAAATCACATCCTACTACACCAAGCATCCCATCCTTAACAGCCAAAACAAAAAAAGAATGAAAAACGTGCCAGGATATCTCTCTTTTCCCTCCCCTTCTCTCTCTCCCACCCCCTCCTTCTGCCCCCCCCCATACACACACTTTCTCTGTCTCTGCGTGTGTCTCTCTCTTATCTCTGTGTGTACATGTCTGTATGCTGTGTGCACAAATGTATATGCTCACTTGTGTCTATGTTTTGATGTCTGTATTAGAAGGAAAAGATTTCCAGAAGCTCAGTAGAAGATTTGTCCCTTCTATGTCAACCAGAAGCAGACCTCAGTGAACACTTCTTCCTTTGCTTTCCTCTGCCTTCCTTGGTTTTTATATCTCTGTTTGAAGGCAGTGTCTTACTATATATCCCAAGAGGTCCTAAACTTACCAACTCCCCGACCCCTGCTTCAACAGCCCAAGTGGTCAGTGACTCTCTTTAAACCAACCATTGCCTGTAAGGAATAATGTTGATGTGATGAGTTCAGATCAGATTTTCCTTCTTCTGCTAGAGCTGTGGATTGTGATTTCCTTAAAATAGCTAAGCTTTCTTACAGAAGAATAATAAATGAATAGCTATGAGGTACACAAATAGCTGGGCTTGTCACAAATTTATTCTGATAACTAGAATCAGTATAGGTAGGTCTGGGGTTGAAATAAGGAATGCAAATGCTAGTAAATAATAGATGATATTTCTTTTGCCACCACCATTTGCAAAGGAATAATGCTCTTATGAAGAATTTGGTTCAATATACTCAGGGAAGTGTCCTTTGAAAGTTTACAGTATACAGGAGTCATCTTGCTTTTATTATATCTGTATATGGAATTGCAAGCTGTCCCTTCAAGTAATGAAATTTAGACAAGTTGGAACCTGTATAACATCAAATCAATACTGAAATTATAGGCAAAG
>CABHPR010139453.1:0-18367 GCA_902168415.1 Peromyscus melanophrys | reverse complement strand
TATTTCTTCCCTAACCCATTGGTGATTCAGTTGAGCATTATTCAGTTTCCATGAGATTGTAGGTTTTCTGTAGTTTTTGTTGTTGTTGAAATCTAACTTTAAACCTTGGTGGTCTGATAGAACACAGGAGGCTATTCCAATTGTTTTGTATCTGTTGAGATTTGCTTTGTGGCCAAGTATGTGGTCGATTTTGGAAAAGGTTCCATGGGGTGCTGAGAAGAAGGTATATTCTTTTTTGTTAGGATGGAATGTTCTGTAGATATCAATTAAGTCCATTTGGGTCATGACATCAGTTAAGTCCTTTATTTCTCTGTTAAGTTTCCATTTAGGAGATCTGTCCAGTGGTGAAAGTGGGGTGTTGAAGTCTCCCACTATTAATGTGTGGGGTTTTATATGTGGTTTAAGCTTTAGTAGTGTTTCTTTTACATATGTGGGTGCCCTTGTGTTTGGGGCATAAATGTTCAGAATTGAAACTTCCTCTTGGTGGATCCTTCCTGTGATGAATATTTAATGCCCTTCTTGATCTCTTTTGATTGATTTTAGTTTGAAGTCTATTTTGTTGGATATCAGGATGGCTACACCCGCTTGTTTCTTAAGACCGTTTGATTGGAAAGTCTTTTCCCAGCCTTTTATTCTTAGGTAGTGTCTGTCTTTGTATTTGAGGTGTGTTTCTTGTATGCAACAGAAAGATGGGTCCTGCTTTCGTATCCATTCTGTAAGCCTGTGTCTTTTTATAGGTGCATTAAGTCCATTGATATTAAGAGATATTAATGACCAGTGATTGTTCATTCCTGTTATTTTTTGGTGGTAGTGTATCTGTACTTCTTATCTTTGGGGTTTACTGCTGTGGTGTTATCTATTGCCTGTGTTTTCAAGGGTGTATCTGACTTCCTTGGGCTGGAATTTTCCTTCTAGTGCTTTCTGTAGGGCTGGGTTTGTGGATAAGTATTGTTTAAATCTGGCTTTGTCTTGGAATGTCTTGTTCACTCCGTCTATGATGATTGAAAGTTTTGCTGGGTATATTAGTCTAGGCTGGCATCCATGGTCTCTTAGTGTCTGCATTACATCTGTCCATGTTCTTCTGGCTTTCAAAGTCTCCATTGAGAAATCGGGTGTTATTCTGATGGGTTTGCCTTTATAGGTCACTTGGCCTTTTTCCTTTGCTGCTCTTAATATTCTTTCTTTATTCTGTATGTTTAGTTGTTTAATTATTATGTGGCGAGGGGACTTTTTTGGGGGGTCTAGTCTGTTTGGTGTTCTATAGGCTTCTTGTATCTTCATTGGCATTTCCTTCTTTAAGTTGGGAAAGTTTTCTTCTATGATCTTGTTGAATATATTTTCTGCGCCTTTAAGTTGGTATTCTTCTCCTTCTTCTATCCCTATTATTCACAGGTTTGGTCTTCATGGTGTCCCAGATTTCTTGGACATTTTGGGTCATGACTTTGTTGGCTTTAGTGTTTTCTTTGACTGATGAATCTATTTCTTCTACCATATCTTCAACACCAGAGATCCTCTCTTCCATCTCTTGCATTCTGTTGGTTATACTAGCATCTGAAGTTCCTGATCGTTTACTTAGATTTTCTATTTCCAGCATTCCCTCTGTTTGTGTCTTCTTCATTTTTTCTATTTCCC
Source organism: Peromyscus melanophrys (assembly GCA_902168415.1). NCBI lineage: Eukaryota > Metazoa > Chordata > Mammalia > Rodentia > Cricetidae > Peromyscus > Peromyscus melanophrys. Next base: position 16,735 of record CABHPR010139453.1, on the reverse strand, counting down.
TTTGCAGGTCTTGGACCTGTTTCATTGCTTTTTCATGGCTTTCTTTCAGTGCTTTATTGTTTTCTTCCAGGACTTTATTGTTTTCTTCTACTTTAATTGTCCTTTCCTCTAGGTTTTTACAGCATTCTTGCCATTTTTTTGTCTGTTCCTCTATATAAGCCTCTACCTTCTTCATGATGTTATTCATAAGGCTGTTTTCTTCTGCTTCTTCCAATTTTTGATGATTAGCTCTAGATGTTGGAGGAGGGCTAGGTTCTGGTGATGCTGTATTGCTCTTCATTTTGTTGTATGTACTTCTGCCTTGACGTCTGCCCATCTCCTTGTGTTCGATCTTGGTCTTATCAGCGCACTTGGTGCAGAAAGAGCTGACAGATTCGGGAAGTCTCTCTCTCTTGTCCAGATGGGACTCTCTTGTCCAAATGGGAAGTCCGAGGCAGGTTGGGAGCTGTTGTCCAGATGGGAAGGCCGAAGCAGGATGGGAGCTATTGTCCAGATGGGAAGTCCGAGGCAAGATGGCAGCTCTTTGTCCAGAAGGGAAGTCCGGGGCAGGATGGGAGCTTTGTCCAGAAGGGAATTCCGGGACAGGATGGGAGCTGGGGGCCGGTCTCTAAGTCTCAGGTAGTGGGTGGGGGGGGTCTCCGGGTATGATAGACTTGGGGGCAGGGCTTGGAGACTGCAGGGTCTTTGTCCAGAAGGGAAATCTGGGGCAGGATGGGAGCTGGAGGCCGGTCTCTAAGTCTCAGGAAGCAGTGGGGGTCTCCGGGGATGATGGACTTGGGGGCAGGGCTTGGAGACTGCAGGGGATCTTGGGGAAGGGGGCCCTTCCCGGTAGGGGTGGGGGTAGAAGGAAGCCTGTCCGCTGGCCAAAAGTTGGGGCCAAGGTGGGCAGGTCTTCCCTGGGGTGGCTGGTGCCCAGGGACGGGATCTAGGGTGAGGGCGGGCACTCACCTTTGTCCAGAAGGGAAGTCCGGGGCAGGATGGGAACTGGGGGCAGGTCTCTAAGTCTCCGGAGCCAATATTTTTGAAATGGAAAGTGATTGTGTCTTTGTTGAGATCAGCCATAGCATAGTTTTCTTTCCTCCCCCTTCCAGCCTTTTCTCCATGAATCCTCATGATTCCCCATCTTTCTGTTCTACCTAAAACTACTTCCTTCTATAGAATGAGAGAAGCCACTCATAAGACAAAAAGAGATGGCAATGCTTGTTATTTGCAATAAAGCTTATAAAATAAAATAAACAAATGTTTGGATTTCACATGAGTCATATTTTACTGACCACTTATATAGACTGATTGTACACAAGGTGATTATTAAACCATAAAGTTTATTTTTCTTTCATTCACTGTTATCATTTGTTTTATTTTTTGAGATCATAATATATTCTTATCAATCTCTCCTTCCCAAACTTCCTAAATTCCCCTCCTTGTTCTCTGTCAACTTTATGGACTCTTCTTTCTTTAATGGTTGTTACACATGTATGTATAAACACATTTATTCCTAAATATATAAATACAACCTGCTCATCTGTACAATGTTACTTGTAAGTATAGTTTCTAGGCTGACTAGTCTTTACTGGATAACCAATCGGTAAACTCTTCTCTGGGAAGTACTGTTTCTCCTACTACCAGCATTTCTTAGGTGTCAGTACTTCATTGTCTAGGACTGAGGCTTTGTGCACTTTCCTCCACCCACTTTAGCATGTCTATTGTGTTGCTCTTGTTCAGCTCATGCCTAGGTAGTCATGTTGGTGAGTCTTCCTGGGTGTAGCTTCTGACATTCTTAGGAGACAGAATTTCACAGCAATCTCCGCGATCTTCTGGTTCTTATCATATTGCCTCCCCTTTTGTCAATGTTTACAGAGCCTTTAGTTCAGGAGTTACATTGAAGAGATCGCCATTGGGACAAGACTCTGCAACTCTGCATCTTGATTGGTCATGGGTTTCTGCAAAGGCCTCCATCAACTAGCAAAGTCACGGAACTTGGAGGAGAACCTACAACCACCACTTTACTAAACCAGCACAATCCCTAATTACATTCCAGTTATTTGTCCTTATCACACACACATTCCTTTGCACAGGGTCTGCTCATCTGGCTCATTTTAGAATGAGTCATTCATTCTCTTTTACTGCGGTGTAAGACTTTTTAGATCTTCCCTTTAAAGTTATCTGAAGAAGATATGTTTGAGTGCTTTCTCATAGCCGTTGTTCTCTTTGTTTCCTTAAAGACATCAGATTAACTTCAAAGCAATGACGGGTAAAGTTAAATATATGAAAGGGTAACTCAAAATAATAAATTAGAAGATTCAATACCTTGAATATCCCCAACATCTTCTAAAAATTCAATAAAAGAGCACTAAAACTCCAAGCACCATTTTTTTTTAACTAATGAATTAAATGGGGACCAACCCACTTTAGGTGGCACCATTCTGTGGTAAAGAGTCCTGGGTCACATAAGAAAGCTTCTTAAGTATGAGTCTGTGAGTGACCCAGCTACAGAGTTTCCCCAGGATTTCTGTTGCAATCTCCTGTTTGAGTTCCTGCCTTGGTCACCACCAATGATGGACTGTGACCTGGAAGTGAAAACTAAATAAATCCTTCCACCTTCTAAGTAGCTTTTTCTCAGAGTTTCATCACAGCAACAGGAAGGAAACAGAGCATCCAGCTGTCTGCACATTCTGCATCTTCCATGACTTGATGTTCTTGCTGTTGCTACAGTTTGTTTTCTGCTCACTGACCCTGACTCTGTCCACAGCAGGGTCACCTGGAAGCCTGGCTTTGTCTTTCATTCCCTTTCTCCTCATCCTTTGTGAGTTCAGCACACTGTGGCTTAAATGATCCCATTGATTCAGTCTTCCCATCTGCTTCTCTGTTAGTTCTAAGATGGACATTTATGACTCAAGAGGGAATATATATATATTGAGAATTTAAAGACCCAAAGTCTTAATCTACATGGCCAAAAGTTTACCTGAGGTTAAAACTCAAAACTCTACCTATACAGAAAAGGGATATTAAATCAAGCAGATGTTCTGTGGTGGCTTCCTGATGTCTTATGACTTGTAAAGGCCACACCCACCCAGCTGCAGGTTTGTGTACTGGCTGCAGGTGTGTGGGGAGCACTGTGCATTCATAGCACAGAGATAAGTGCCCGAGTCTGTGGTCTGGGAGGAGGAAATGTACAAAGAGCTGTGACGTTCCTTAGTCACTGTCGTGGATTTCAGTCTTCCACTCTGCTTTGTTCCAGAAGGATTGGAAAATAGGCTGATGAGGCGTCCCCCAGGACTTTGGTGAAACCACTGCACTTGGGCTACTATGGTTGAAAAGTTGCACTGCAGCTCTGCAATCTCTCCCTCCTGCAGAACCAAGGACACAGGACTCTGCTCCACTTGTTGACCTTTCACCCCTGGTAAGAAACAGAAAAAAAAGACACAGATGGGGTCACTGAGCAGCCACAGAACCCTGAACACACCCCATGTCCTCTGAGAAGGTGGGAGCTCTGCAGGACTCCTGAGCTGCTTCCCCACCCTCCATGTGCTGACAGAATCCTCTCTGTCCCTGAATGTGGACAGCCAGACTCACAGCAAACCTGGGTGCACAGCAGCCCCAGCAGAGAGCACAGCAGCCTCTTCATGGTGCTTGTCTGGCTGCTGGAGACAGAAGCAAGGAACCAAGCCCTGGGCTGTGGTGTCAGGATGGCTGTTGAATGTCCCTCCTCCTGCAACCAGTCAGCTCCACCCAGGAACCCTGCCAAGCCAGACCCTGCAGAGTTTCCTCCCAACCTTCTGAGCCTGAAACTCCTCCCAAAACAGACCTGCCTGAGAGTCTGGGTGGAGCACAGTGAGGGGAAAAGGGCATTTTGAGATGATCCTGGAGTTGTATGGAGTTAGGAATCCTGGAAGCAGAAGAGGACCAGCTCCTCCCAAGGAGAACAAGCCCCAGCCCCACAAAGCCTGGCACACTCAGAGAAAAATCAACTAAAGCATTAACTCAGGAAACAAGAGCATGTTCTGACTAAAGACCCTTTACTGGGGCTTGAGAGATGGCTCAGCAGATAAGGGTTCTTGTCCTTCCAGGAGGCCTTAGTTCCTTTCCCAGCATCCCCATGGGTGGTTAACTGCTGCCTGTAACTCCAGGGGACCTGATGCTCTTTTCTGTCCTCCTCAGAACCTGTGCACATGTACCACATATTTGCACAGATCCACTCTCCTACACATTTTTAAAAATGGAAAAGAATCTTCACCTGTGAAAAAACTCAAGTGAAATCACCGCAGTAGAAAAAGAAATGGGAACATAGTTATGAAGTATACATGTAATGGTTTCATGGTTTTGGAATGTATTTTAACAATTGGAACACTCCTGCAACAGTCAAGGTTGGTTGTAAATGTTGTTAAAATATGACCACATAAGAGGGAAGTAGATTGGGGAAAATGAATATAGGAGTCTTGTGTTCCAGAGTGGCTGGGTCAGCAGCGGTGGTGTGCTATTGCACATGGTGACTGCTTGGAACAATGCTCTTGAGTTCATAACAGTAGAGGAATGCATTTCAAAGTTTTCACAATAGAGACGATTGCTTGCAAAATGAGACTGGAAATGAAATGTAGACACACAATCTCTTCAAAAATAACTCACAACCAACCTTAGGCCATCTGGGCTTATCGGAGTCTCAAAAGTACTAGAGCAATCACTGTCCTCCAATCCTATAGGATAACTTGGGTGAAATTTCCACAGAGGTTTAAAAAATGCATATTTTTTTTTTTGCCTGAGTTAAAATTCTACTCAAGGAGAAATCAGATCTTTGCAAAAAAAAAGAAACAAGTAAATGACAACAAAGAATCCCATAGGAATGAAGTACTTCCCAAGATTCCAATTTCTCTGTATTGTTGACCTCACTGAATATGTCAACTCCCTGAGAGTGTTGGAGGCTGGGGCCCTGGTCTCTTACTCTGTAGTCTCAGGTGGTTTATTTACAACTTTACCCTTGTGACTTAGGACAGAGGAGCATCAGGCTCCCTCAGTCCCGCTGTCAGAGGATCCTCAGGTGGAAGGAGTTTCCATCCTTCCTGCACTCAGTCTGAAAGCCCTCCATACCTGAGACAGGATACCATCCTGGTGTGTGCTTCAGGAGGTGCTGGAGACCCATTATGAGGCTGTTGCATATGCAGGAAAGGACCCTGAGAGACCAGAGATGAGTAGCTGCCCCTCAGCTCCAGAGCAGCTGCTACAAGTTGCAGCCTTCAGGCTCGGGCACCAACTGGGCTCTGCATCCTCTTGTAGCATCAGTACAGTGTGGAAGAACTGAGCCACTAGGAGGGATCTCTGTTCAGACTGAAACAGCACAGTGTTCTTTCTGCGGATATGGGCCTAAAGCAGAGTGACAGTGAGCAGTAGGCTACTTGGAGCCCCAGGATGCACAGGAAGTTCACCAAGGTTAGCAGGAAGCAGCTCACTCCTTCCTGGAGATTCCTGGGAAGCAAATAGAGCCTGAAGCATGGGAGAGGTAGGACAGGGGTTGCTCTGACCTTAAGAAGGTTTAGATATGTTTGCCATCAGGACACTGGAGAGACAATGAGGAAGAGACACTGTCTTTCCCTTGGCCTGTCTCTGGCATCAGAGTAAAGTATGTTCTGTCGGAACATCTACCGAAGCAGTGGAGGAGGTTTAAAAACAAATAACTGTTTAGTAACTTCATACATGTACATAATGTATTCAGATCCTATCCACCACCACCACCACCACCCTGCTTCCCCTACAACTCCTCTCAGAACCCACTAAATCCTCCTTCCCCTGCAGAAGCCAGGAAACTAGAACAGGACCACTAGGGCCAGAAGAAAGAGCTTAAGACTAAGAGGGAGGGTAGTAGAACACAGATAGCATAATGTCAAAGGGGGCTTGAGAGGCTGTAAGGGGAGAGGGGCATGGCAGGGTAGGGCGAGAAGGAAGGTTTCTGTGAATGTATTCTAATCTATGAAAATGCCATTTACCTTTTAGAAAGGAGCATCCTCTAGAGGCCCAATTGAGAAATAACAGGTTCACAGCTGCAATGATCTTCCCCATCTTTGCTGACTTCTGAGTGTGAATCCAAGGCTTTCATCATGCACAAAAAGGAAGTGTAATGCTTTCTAAGTAGAAACGCGTGACTTTTTAGAAAAGAAGAATATAAAGTTATGAACTGAAATGGGAGAATAAGATATTTTAGAGTGAGAAAATTACAGCATCTTTACATATTTCCAAACAAGTACCAGGGACATAGGAATCAAAACTCTGCATAGTTACCAGATTTCTACACAATGCTATCAAGATGCCTGAGAAAAAGATCTGATTGATGTTGCTAGGAATGTTGCAGATGTGTTAGCACATGAAGAGTAAATTAGAGAGTACAAATTCGAGTAAACATTGTAAAAGTACATTTAAAAAACTGTAAGCCTGATGCAATCTTCACTTGGATGAACTCAGAGTCAAATTCAACATACATAAAACTGATGAGAGACTTGGTTACCTTTGCCTTTCTTATGAAATACAACACGATTCAGAAGTGTCAGGGGCCATATTCTAGGTCCTCCCCACAGAAGGAGAATATGCCATGCATGAACACCAGGGGGTAGGAGGTTTGAGCATTGAATTCCAATTCCATTACCACAATTCTTTCTCTAGGAAAATGTTAACTTGTACCATTAGTCTCTCTCTCTCTCTCTCTCTCTGTCTCACTCTCTCTCTCTCTCTCTCTCTCTGTCTCACTCTCGCTCTTTCTCTCTCTCTTTCTCCTTCTGTCTCTCCGTGTGTGTGTGTATGTGTGTGTGTGTGTGTGTGTGTGTGTGTGTGTGTGTGTGTGTATCTGTGTGTGGTATTAATCAAAAGGAAGTCATTGAGAACCTTAACAGGTAGCATTTGATGAGGCAATTTTGTGCCAAAGGAAGAACACAAAGGACAGAATCCTCTTCAGACAGATCAGAGTGTACAGTGTGGTAGCAGCAAACAGTGAGAGCAGAAAAGAACATTGGAAGGAGTTAGGGAGGAGAGATACAGACTCCAAAAGCAGAAATTGGAAGGAAATAAACCAACTTGACTTTGAGCTAAGGAACCCAGAAACAAATAGTCATAATGTAAAACACCATGAGCTAAAGGCTGTGAAATCTTTGATTTTTTTTTTTTTTGGTTTTTTTTTTTTTTGATTTTTTTTTGGTTTTTTGAGACAGGGTTTCTCTGTGTAGCTTTGGAGCCTGTCCTGGATCTCACTCTGTAGACCAGGCTGGCCTCGAACTCACAGAGATCAGCCTGTCTCTGCCTCCCGAGTACTGGGATTAAAGGCATGTGCCACCACCACACAGCCAAGGCTGTGAAATTGATGGCAACACCTATATGTACAATGAATGACAGTGGGTCACATGAATAAGTACAACTCAACATTCATCCTAGCCAGATCCAAGATACATTTATGGTCTCTTTATCATTACCTGGCAAATGAAAATTGTAATTATGAGGTATCTGAGGAAGAACAGTCTTCAAAATGTTTTGATTTTTTTAACACAATTAAAAATGAAGACCATGTGATCATCCACTGGGCGCTCCTGAGACTTGAGTCTATTTGGGTAAGGGACTCTGGGGCATGTGCTTCATTATTCCTACTTTAAATATTCTTCTAATCTGGATAATTTATCACCTACTTGTTCTACAAAGAATATATTAATATAACAATTTATCACGTTAATCTCATATTATGGTTTTTTACATGCATAAATCTAGATTGGAGAAATTAGATGAATTTATTAAACAACAATCTCAGTATCAGGCATGAGAGTTATTGATCAGGGAGGCCCCAGAGGTATACAAAACAACACTGGCTATTGTCATGGTTCTTGGTCGCCCACTATAACTAGATGGTGAGAGCCTCTGGCTAAAGACAACACATTCTATGCTGCATGACATAGAGAAACCAACCTTGAACTGACTAGGGGAAGTCCTCCCTGTTAGTTTTAGTTCATTGCATTGGAAGGTTCTGTGGAGGCTGCTGGGAAAGTACTCAAGAGGATTAACCAGAGCTGGACCCTGCATGCTACAGAACTGAACTTCGAAGTAATATGTGCTCAGTGATGCAATTGTGGCCCGACTGCTACAGAATAACAAAGCTTTCTGATTGCATTAGAAGCCTAATCAACAGGAGGGAATTCATGCCTAGTACTGTGACATGGCCAAAAATCCCATGGTTCAAGAGGTCATAGGTACCAGGAGGAAACTACTTTTAGGTTATTTTGCTAAATGGTCATGTCAAACTGCCTTCTAAGTGTGTATCTATCCTCACAAATTATTTCTAGACTCAACTGTGGTTGGAGCATGTCTTTCAGGAAGTTTCTATAAGAGGTTTTCCACACTGTTTTGTTCAGAATGTCTTTAGTGTTAGTTATTCCTCCCCCACATTCCTCCCTTTACCCTGTCCTCTCATCCCTACCCTCTATTAATCCTGCCTGTTCCATTTCCCCTTCTGTGGAAGTTTTTTTTTTTTTTTGATTCCCTTCATCTGAAGATCCCCTCCTCCCTCATGGCCTCTTATTGAACCTAACATTTATGGATATTTCAAATAAAACACACATATTAAAAGATAGCACCCACATACTTGAGAAAATACTCTGTTTTTATTGGTCTTGGTTATCTTGCTCTGGATGACTCTTTACAGTTCCATCCATTTACCTGAAAATTTTATAATTTCATTATTTATGAGCTGAAGAATACCCCACTATGCAAATGTACCACATTGTCACAATTTGCTCATCAGTTGATGGACATCTAAAGTGTTTCTGGTTCTCAGTGATTATGAATAGAGCAACAGCGAACATGGAAGAGCAAGAATCTCTCTGGAAAGATGTAGAATCTTTTGGTTAACTTCTGAAGACTGGTATAGATAGATCTTGTTATAGATGTTCACTCACCATTTGGAGTAACCTCCATACTGATTTCCGTATTGTGTGTGCCCATTTGCAGTCACATTGGCACTGAGTAAGTTTTCTCCCTCATGTCATCCTCTCAGCTGGTGTCCTGGTCCTCGACTTCTCACAATCCCTCCTGCTCCTTTCTGTGGTGTTCCCTGGCCTAAGGTGTAGGAATTGCATTTTAGATGTATTAATGGGACTAGAGACCTCACAGCCTATTAGTCTCTGCTTTTTGAGCAGTTGTCAATGACTGTAGTAGCCACTCTCTGCTTAAAAATGAAGCTTCTTTAGTGAAGGGTTAGAACTACACTTATCTGAGTATCCTACACTTATCAGTCGTCATGTAGGAGAAGCTGAAGCTGGCAATGACACTTATGGAGTAAAGAGTCACCAGTGAGCACAGCTAGGATGAGTGTGCTCTGGAGAGCCAACACCCCCCTTGGGGGTGTCTCCATAAAGCCCCTTACTTCTGCTGGCCCTTCTGCTGGTCCTGCTTACTGCTGTCTTGTACTTACTGGATTTGGCATGGTATCGATGTTGAGTGGGAGAGTCCCACTGTATCTAGTATAGTGTGATTGTTTTATGGGAAAAACCCACTCCTCACTGGGCTATTTAATTGCAGATCATAACAAAGATGGTTTTTATAAAGCAATGAAGCTCAGAGATGTGAGACCAGCTGATGAAAACAAGGAAGTTTCATGCAGTATAGACACATGAATTCTGTCTGTGAAGAAACAGTCTGATGATTAAAGAAGGCAATTATGTCCCTACATCCAAGGTTAGGTCTGAGTTCCTTGGTCATGTATCTTACAGAATTAATCTCAGGTTTCAGTGTGCACTTCAAGAAAACAAAATTGTGAAAGGAAATTAAATGACCTTACTGTGTGTAAAGAAAAGCTGATGGTTAGCTAGACCACTTGATTAAGGTTCTGTCAAATCAAATAAGGATGAAAATCTACTACACTATAACCACAAACTGCTGCCTGTCAGTACACAGGAACTGGCTGAAATATACTTGGCTTGCTTAAAACTTAATCAATAATAAAAGAATCATTACTTTAGGGTGAAGGTGTTAGAGTTGGTAAATTAATACAAAGGATTATGGTTAATTACATGTGGGCTTCTAATAAAACTAATAAAGCATGTAACTTGTGATCATAATGTGATTTCTTCCTTAGTAAGGATTTTAATTTGATTTTGGAAAATATGTAACTTGCAGCTGTGAGGTGATTTTCTTCTTACATAGTGATTTTTTGTTTTGTTTTTTGTTTTTTTGAGACAGGGTTTCTCTGTGTAGCTTTGCGCCTTTCTTGGAACTCGCTATGTAGACAAGGCTGGCCTTGAACTGACAAAGATCTGCCTACCTCAGCCTCCTGAGTGCTGGGATTAAAGGCATGTACCACTCACTACTCCTCGGCTTGCATAGAGATTTTTATTGTAGGTGGTATAAAATGGTTAAGAGAAAAATAGACAGGAAAATTAAGTTTTGCTCCCTCAGATAAGAATTCTGTGTACATTTAGCCTCTGACTCTAATCCCAGGCAAGTGACTACACCATGTCCTCAGGATTTAAGACCAATGGCAAATGAGAGTGGACATTAAGTAGGGAGGGCTCTCTGGACAGAGTCTTTTATAACCAGCCTGCTTCCTATGCAGTGTGTAGGACAGGAGAGAAGCTGCCTCTCGGTGCATAATCTTTGGAGCTCCAACAGCTCTGTTTCCTGAACAGCCTCACTAAGAAAAGGCTGTTGGGGAGTGTGGTAATTTGAATGAGAATGGCCCCATAGGCTCCAATATCTGAACATTTCCTATCAGTAGGTAAACTTATTTACAAAGGATCAGGAGGTGTGGCCTGATTAGAGGTGGTGTGTCACTGGTGGTGGGCTTTGGAATCTCAAAGGCCAAGCCAGGCCCAAAGCTCCTTCTCTCTGTCCCTTCCTTTGAATCAGATGTAAGCTCTCAGCTACTCCTCCAGGGACATGCCTGCCTGTCTTCTACTATCCTCCCCATCATGATGGTCATGGACTCACCCTCTGAAAATGTATCAAGCCCCAAATTACATGCTTTCTTCTATAAGTTGTCTTGGTCATGCTGTTTCTTCAGAGCAATTGACAAGTAACTAAGACAGGAGGTTAGGCTGAACTCTCTGTAACATGGACCAAGGAGAGGAAGAATCTAAACTACTTATGGAGTGAGACTGAAGCAGATTTTTAAGGACTAGAGTATGTGTTCCTCCTTTGTGGGGTCATACATTTGTGGGGTGAGAACAGAAGATTGTTGGATAATTTAAATCACTAAATTTTGAAAGACATCTTGGTAAAGAGAAATTCCATGTCAGGGTTTTCCTATAGGTGTTGTCTGAGAGAGATTCTCCACTTAGGGAGAGAACAGTATTTCTAGGGATCAAAGCCTGAGTTGTCTCTAGCAATGTCTTCCATCCTATCAGAGTATCCACAGATTCCTAGTTTTCTAGGAATTTGATCTGAGATTTGTTGCTGTGTTTCAGAAGGCTGGGTAAACCCCACTTAGAGAAGGCACACAGCCCTCCCTCACAGGCCACTCCCCCCAGCCTCCTGCACCCTGGGTTTGTGTGCAGCTTCCCCTGCAGTCTCCCTCACTGTGTCACTCAGAGCACAGTGGTACAGGGCAGAGTCTGCCAGCTGCACTGAGGACTTCTGCAGGTGGAAGGAGCTGCTGCTCTTCTGGAGAGTGGCCTGGAACCCTTGGTGCTCTGTCTTCTTGTTGTCTGTGGAGCTCTTCAGAAGTAGCTGAGGGGCTTCATTCAGATATTGCACATACCAGAAAAGGGTAGTAGTTGTTGAGTAAGTAATCTGATAGGTGCAGTTCATGATCACAGGCAACCCCTCTGTGACAGTGACCAGGCCTTCTGTCTGGGTCACTGAGTCTCCATTGCTCCTCCCTGAAAATGAATAAATAAGAAGAAATCACTTTGCTATGTGAGGAAGAAGGTAAAGACCTCTATAGCTGTTAGAAAATGACAACATCAACACTTGGGAAATGTAACTTACTGAGCGTTAAGAGCAGCAGCAGAACCAAGCATGTGTCAGGAAGCATGTTCATAGGAGAAAATGACACTTGGTTCTTGAGTGCACCAAACTCACAGGGCAAGTCCCCTGCAGGATCTTACTGAAACTCCTCACTCATAAACAAGGACCTCCTTCTGCACAGTGACAGTCTGTCATGTGAAGCCACCACCTGGATGCAGACATTAACCACATCTGAAGAGGCAGCGCCCTCTGCTGATTTCCCTTCAAACTGAACCACAGATGTCTGCACAACACATTGTGAATAAAGATGAAACCTCACCCAAAGGAGGTAGGTCTAGAGTTTCCAATGGAGGCCTGAAATCACCAGTGTTACTGAATTATTTGTATGTTATTTTATTTTGTGTGCTGAATATGCATAAAATAATATACATACACCCACACACCTACCAACTGATAAAATTTATCTACTTTTTCTCATTTTATTAGTTCCTGGGGAATGTTATGCCATGAATTTTGTTTGCATTCATCTGTTCCCTATATTCCTGCTAGATCTATCCACTCTTCCCTACCAACCCAGTCCCCCTCTTTTAAAAACATACACCTCAAGGTTTGAGTTTTAGATTGTCCTTCCCATATAATATTGAATGTGTGGCCTTCAGTGGAGGGTGGTCTATGCACCAGGGGCTGCATCTTTAAAGAAACTTGTTTCTCTCTCCCAGCAGCTATGAACTGCTCCTACCTCTGTAGAGAAGGGTGGGATGCCCACTTTCCTACTGCAATTGCATCTGGTCTGATCCTTTGCAAGTCTTATGTGTGCTGTCAAGCTCTGTGAGTCCATGTGTGCAGCTGCCCTGCTGAGTCCAGAAAACACTGTCTCCTTGTAGTCATCCCCCAGCTATGGTTCTCAGAGTCTTTCCACCTCCTCTTCCTCAGTGAGCTCTGACCTTCGGAGGAGGGTTTGTGATGTAGATGTTCTACCTGGGGCTAAGTGTGCCACAGCCTCTTCTTCTCTGAAGCACAGCGAGTTCTGTGAAGCACTGTGACAATCACAATGTGCTGTAGCCAGGCATAGGGAATGACATAACTCTATTTCAATTTTTAAAAATGGAAAAATTGTCCTAAATTGTTTTGAGTGACTTGAAACAAGTTTTCTTGTTTTGTGTTTTTATTGTCTACAGTGTAGTTGGCACTTATCAACCAACAACTGTCAAATGCACTGGAAGGCCTGTGACAGGGTGTGGATGGGGCTCCAGGCCCTGTGGCAGGTTTGAGGACAGGCTGCAGTGTGCATTTGCAGCACTGAAGTACATGGCAGAGTCTCCAGGCTGGGTGGGTGTCTGTGATGTGCAGGGAGAAGTGTTTGGCTTTCTTATCCTGTAAAACTACCAGTCTTTGCTCCTGCTTTCTTTCCACAGTTGAATGAATGTCAATCATGAGCTGAGGATGCTCTCCAGGTCCGTGCTTATATCAAGGGAAGTAGGACGAGGCACTGTCTCCATAAGTGCAGTTGATGACAGCGCTGGCTCCCTCCTGGACTCTCAGGGTGGAAGGATGCTGCTCTACCTGCTCTCCGTGGCTCACCCCTTTGCAAAAGGGAGAATGGTTGTCAGGTCATCACTGTCCAGGATTCTCTTTTTCTAACAATAACTAGAGAAAACCTAACTAATATAGAGTCCCTCCTTGGTGTCTCTGCAATGCTCATGATATATACCTGTGTCCTTAAAATCTTAACTCACCATCCAGCTGCAGCCACAAGAACATGAATAAAGTAGGAAAATATGTTTTCATTGTTCTTCCAATTAAATTAAGATCCAGTGTAGATCATGATGACTAACAGGTCAGCTACAGCTATCAGGGTGTTGTTTATTTTCAGTAACAATTCTACCTCTTGAGTCATCCACTCAGCCCCTGAGAAAAAGGCTGTGCTTCTGCGCTAAGCCTGTACAGTCAGTATGCAAGGAAGTGAATCCTTTGCATACTCCCCAGCAGCTGAGGTCTGCTACTACCTTGTGGTTGCACCCTTAACCAGTGAGGCCTCTGCTCAAACGGCCTTTGACCTGTAAAGGACTCAGACACATAAAACAGAAATACATTGTGTCAAGTGCGTTCTAGTACTGAGATATCAAGTATGGTATTTGCACACACTAATGAGGCTGTTTTTTCTATTTAGATCTAATGTAACATATGTAAATTCTGCTATATACATGTATAAATGTTGTTTTTCCATATATAGGTATATATATATATGATGTGTTCATATATAAGTGTGTATGTTTGTGTGTGCAACACATTCTGTCTAGAACTATATTTACTAATCACTCACATATCACAGAATGTTTGGATCATTCATCAAGAAACTCTCCCTTTTCTTAGAGACAGATACTTAGACCAGTATTTGTTTGTGCAAGTTACGGCGTATGGAAAATGGCTTTTTCAGGTGTCTCATGGGCTTTCAGCTGCAAGAGGACAATGTTCTTTCTTTTTCAGTGAGTTCTTATTGATGATACAGATATAATGTTTTCACCCATGCATTTTACCTTCTCTAGAAGTTCGTCTGAGCCGGGCTGTGGTGGCGCACGCCTTTAATCCCAGCACTCGGGAGGCAGAGGCAGGCGGATCTCTGTGAGTTCGAGGCCAGCCTGGTCTACCAAGTGAGTTCCAGGACAGGCGCAAAGCTACACAGAGAAACCCTGTCTCAAAAAACCAAAAAAAAAAAAAAAAAAAAAGAAGTTGGTCTGGAATCACAACAACACATAGCTACTCTTAGGAACGTTCTCAGAAATCATTTCATCTTGAGGATGGCACCATCCATTTCACTCACTCACTCCCACAGCGTCTACACTGAATCACTGATAGAAGAGCAGTGGTGGATTCCCTGTAGAATCTGCCAAACCTTGCAACAAAACCATCTTTCCTCCTTACTGTGGACCCTCCCAGCATCCCCTGCTTCTAGCTCATTGACTTTCCTTCCTGTCAACTGTGAACAGCTACAAACACTGTGTATCCGAGAACCCAGTGTACAACAGTCTTGGGAAGCAGAAGGCTATCTTCACTGTCCTTCCTGTCCTCTATTTCAGCTCCCCTGGTACCATCCCCAGCCCTGTAACAGACCACTTGCCTGCCCTCTCACTCTTCTTCCATTCACCGAGGACTCAGCAGACCCTTGCTGCATTTCCTTTCCTCCCTCACCCCCACTGCTTTGTGTCAAAAGTCATTCCTTTCTAAAAGCAGGTAGTTCATCCTCGGTCTCTTTAATGCATTTACAGACAGAGCATTGTCATATCTGTACTTCTCTACAGCCAAAAAGCTAAATTTTAAGTAATAAAGTTAAATTTTAAAAAGAGGACTAGCCGGGCGTTGGTGGCGCACGCCTTTAATCCCAGCACTCGGGAGGCAGAGGCAGGCGGATCTCTGTGAGTTCGAGGCCAGCCTGGGCTACCAAGTGAGTTCCAGGAAAAGGCGCAAAGCTACACAGAGAAACCCTGTCTCAAAAAACCAAAAAAAAATAAAAAAAAAAAAAAAAGAAAAGAAAAAAAGAAAACTCACAAACCTGTTATTTTCCTGTGAAACAATGGAATCTGAAATCTTCCTCCTTTTCTGAATGCTGTGGTCTATATAAATTCTGCAATTAACAGAGCTACTTTTAAATCACATGAGGAAGGACCATCTATCAGAACTTCAAAAGATCCTAATTTGCTTTTGTTCTGTGAAACTGTACCAGGATAAATAATAAAATAATAGTCTTTAGAGGCTAAGAAGATGCTCGATGTGTCAGTTGCCTTCTGTGAATCATGAGGACCTGTGTGTTGATCTCCAGTAGCCACATAAGAATCTGATGATGTGGGTACACTTATAATCAGAGCTCTGGGGAACAGAGACTGGAGAATCCTGGAGTCTCATTAATCATTCAGTCTGGTCCAATTGGTGGGCTTCAGGTTCAGTGAGAACCTCTACCAAACAAATGAATAAACAAACAAACAAACAAACATGTAAATGAATGAATGAATGTGAAGAGCAACAGAGGAAGATATCCAATACCCAGTGTTGACCCATGGTTTACACACACACACACACACACACATAGAGATAGAGAGAAAGAAACAGAGACAAAGAGATAGAAGACAGAGAAACGGAGACAGATGGAGACAGAGAAGTTACACTAATTTAAAAACCTACTTTTATAAAATCTGATTAGCTTGTAAAAGTCTAACATCAAGTTTTATTTAGAAGTTGTCCTGTTCTCTCCATACAAAGAACTCTACTTATTACATGTTATAGAAGCTTCTATACCATTGCCCTGAAGTTAAATACTGTGTATTTTTTTGTACAAAACAGTCTCATGATAATCTTGCCAGGTCTGTCTCTGTCTCCAGCCTATTACCTGTACATGATACATATAACCTGGAATCACTATGATGGGTGATGTCGATCTGTATGCTGTGAATATGTGTTGCTCTGACTTGTTGATAAATAAAGCTGTTTGGCCAATGGTGAGTCAGAATAGGATTAGGTGGGACATTCTAACTAGAGAGAGAGGAAGGAGAAAGACAGAGCAGAGGAGATGCTGCCAGCCACCTCCATGAGAAGCAAGATGTAAAAGTACCGGTAAGCCACAAGCCACATGGCAAACTATAGATTTATAGGTTAATTTAAAATATAAGAAATAGATTAATTTAGGATATAAGAACTAAATAACAAGAAGCCTGCCATGGCCATAGTTTAAAAATAATATTAGCCGGTGTGTGTTGATTTGGGTCCAAGTGGCTGTGGGACCTGCCGTTGAGAGAGATTTATCCTGACCATTGGCTAGTCA
>CABHPR010139452.1:28005-40097 GCA_902168415.1 Peromyscus melanophrys | reverse complement strand
TGTGTGTGTGTGTGTGTGTGTGTGTGTGTGTGTGTGTGTGTGTGAGACACGTTTGTGAGTGAAGGTGTGTACCTGTCATGGCATGCATGGGGAAGTCAGAGGATAGCTTTTAGGAGTTTATTCTCTCCTTCCAGCTTTATGTAGGCTCCATGGGTCAAACTCAAGTTGCCCAGCTTGCAGAGGAAGCGCTTTATGCAGTAAGCTGTCCTGTAGGCCCCAGGACAAATAAGATTTATTTTGGTGGTGGTGGTGTTAGCAGTTCTGTTCTGTTTTGTTTTTCTCTTTTTGTTATATACATTTACATATCCACCCATGCATGTCATTTTAAATCTCAGTTCTGCATGTGAGAAAAAATGCCATCCATTGTCTTTCTGACTTCAGCGTGTAATCATTTCCAGTTCCACCCAGTTTCCTGCAAATGTCATGGTTTCATTTTTGACACAAGCTGTTTAGGGCCCAGAGTTTTCAAATGCAGTGGTAGAAGCTGACTCTCCCATTTCTGCCTTCACTATTGATTTTAATATGGGTAAAATAATTGACTTCACCCACTAAAAACCAGCAGCACCTCCACCTCCATCCCTCTTATTATTCCGCTCCCAGACCTGCCCCCAGAGTCCTGATGTCTACACTTGTATTTCTAAGGTGAACTAAGATTCAGGTTCCTATTGGGTAGACTGTTTTTTCAAACCAACAGACCACGAAGACCTTCAAGACTAGGTAGACTCGATGAGGCCTTCTGAAACTGGCCAGTCACAATGATCTCAATGACTATAGTCCAGGCTGACTTCCAACTTGTAGAAATTGTCCTGCCTCAGTCTCCAGAATGCAGGAATTACGGATGTCAGCCACCTCTGACTTCTTTTTACTTATTGCCTTTTGGATTTGAGGCAGGGTCTTGCTGCATGCCTAGGCTGACCTTGAAATAGTGATCTCCTGCCTCAGTCTCCCTGCTACCAGACCCTGCTTCTGTTTGTTTTAAAGTGTTTCTTGGTTACTTATAGGGCCTACTGTAAGTGCTAAGTAAATAGGTGTTGCTCAAATTAAAAAAAAAATCCACACAGCCAGGCACAGTGGTGCAAGGATTGTAATCTCAGCTTGGAAGGGAGGTGGAAGCTGTCAAATGTCATGAGTTCTAGGCCAGCCAGAGCTACACAGTGAGAACTTGTCTCCATAACCTAAAGTGTGTACATGTCTAATATGGTCACCATTTTTGTTTCTCCAGTACTTGTGACCTCCAGCTGGCTGACTCTCCAGATGCACAGCCCATGGACAGTGAGGGCCAACTGCATAGCTCCCCTTAGTCATTTGCTTTTCATAGCTAATCTTAAAAATGTACGATTCATTATTCAATAGGAGTTGTCAGGATGCACAAAAGCATTGCTCAATTTATTTGGCAATGGAAATGGCCATTATGTTTTTTTATGTAATGCTGCTTCTGTTATGTAATTCTTGTTGACTAATGAGCCATCCGTGTTACTTGGTAGTGAGTGACACACAGAAAAGCACTCACTCAAAAGTGCCTTACGCCATCATCATCCCAAAACAGACATTGATGGAAGCCATGCTGTAGAGGATATAGCCTGTGGAACGTAACCATATCACTTAGCCAAAACGATAGGTTAGCCTTGATGGAAATGCTGAGGGCAAGCTGTGCCTGAGTGGCAGAAGCCACTTGAGAAAAGCCAAAAAAGATAGGTTAGCCTTGATGGAAATGCTGAGGGCAAGCTGTGCCTGAGCGGCAGAAGCCACTTGAGAAATCCTTCTTTATTCCTGGATAAGGGTCCAGAGTTTACTAAATCAGGTGGAAGATACCCTTTGATTTTTTTTCACATTGTTACTTCTATCTGCATTAGGTCGTAATTTGAACTTGTTAGTCAGTTGGCATGCATCAAAGTAATTCTTTCAAAAATGATTCCTAGAAGTTATGTTTCCCATGACTTTGAAAATTCACCTTCATGCCTGAACTAAAATTAACTGTGCCTAAAATGTCATGATCAACATCTGAGGATGGGGCCAGAGAGATGGCTCTTTGGTTAAGAGGTGTGGCCAGTAGCCACACCTCTGTGGAGAGAAGAGATGTACAGGCTCCCAAAGGGAGCCTCAGGCTTAGGCAAGAGCAGTGGCATGGAAAGGAAGGTTCTAGACCCAAGAGAAGCTACCTAGGAGGCCAGTGAGCAAAAGTTCATTAAAAGCTGACCCCTTAAAACAATGTGGAAGGTTGGTGTACAGTTCAGAGGTAGAGAGAACACTTGCCAGTGTATGTGAGGCCTGTGAAGAGCAGATTCCCGCACATTGTTCTCTGTCCTCCACATAGATCCACACACTAAATAATGAAGTTTGATTCCCAGAATGCACGTAAAATAAAGCCAGGTGTGGTGACACTGGGACTCACTGGCCAGCCACCCTATCCTAGTTGGCAACTCCAGCCAGTGAGAGATCCTGTCTCCAAAAACTAGATGAGGGACTGGAGAGATAGCAAAGCAGTTAAGAGCACAGACATTATTCCCAGCACCCATATCAGGTGGCTTGCAACCACCTGTAACTCCAGCTTCAGGAGACATGATGTCACTGGCCTCCACAGGCATCTGTACTCATGAGCACATACCCCCACACACATGCACACACACATACATATAAATAAAAATAAAAGAAATCTTAAAAACACACGCACACACAACTAGATAGATGGTGTCAAGAAATGACACCAAAAGTTGAGTTCTGACCTCTGTAAATTGACATTTTTCTCCCACCCAATAACCACCAAATAACCACTCAGAGGCTTAATATGACTTATAAACACTCGGCCAATAGCTCAGACTGGTTACTAGCTAACTCTTCCACACTCGGCCAATAGCTCAGACTGGTTGCTAGCTAACTCTTCCATTTAAATTAACTCATTTCTATTAATTTATGTATTGCCACGTGGCTCGTGGCTTTACCTGTCCTCTAGCATGTCTTGCTTCCTGGGTGACTGGCAGGCATCTCTCTTGACTCTACTCTCCTTCTTCCCATCATTCTCAGTTCGCTTTCTTACCTAACTTCCTGCCCAGCTACCAGCCTTTCAGCTTTTTATTAACCAATGAGAGTAACACATATTCATAGCGTAGAAAAGGATTGTTCCACAGCTGACCTCTACACTCACTCACACACAAACACACAGAGAGGAACACGTACCCAAACCCAGTGGCATAGCACTTGCCAAGAAAACACAAGACCACGGTTTGATCCCTAGCTGAAGGTGGAAAAAGGGGCTACGGGCATTTGACACAGAAATATTTTGCATCTACAGCCACAGTTAAATACCACGAGGGACAGGCCGTGTCTTGGTACTTGTCTTTACTTGTCACTTGTACATCTTGTACAATGAAGATAAGCACCAAATGTGTAGCAAAGAGGGGAGCTGACAACAGCCTTAGGATGTGGCCGTCCCACTTAGGAAAGAGGTGCAGGAAGATGCCTAGGAGAGTAATGAAGAAAGAAGCCCCCCCCCCCGTGTGTGTGTGTGTGCGCGCACGCGTGTGTGTAGTTTAAAGCTACACGCCTTAAACAATGCAGAAAGAGTGGTCGGTTTTTAGCCTCTTTGGAGGTGAGGATGAGAAGAGGGTTCGTAACAGCAGGATAGGATGTTGCTGACTTTGCCTTTGACCAAAATAATGAGCAAATCAATTGACCAACTGATAAATAAATAACCCACATGCACCCTCACCCAGTTGGTATCCAACTTTCCCAGAAGCCTCCTTTTTAGCTTCTACTGTTGTGGTCAGCACATTCTTGGTTCCCATCTCACAGGCTTCACGGAGCAGTGGCACCCTTTCCTTTCTGTGCAGATCCAGGTGCAGGCTGGATCACAATGGGAGGTGGCATGCATGCAGGGCTAGCCAAGATACCACAGGCCCTGGTTCGAGCCAATGAGACCAGAACCACCGGCTGGATTAACCCAAGCCCTGGGCCTCCCTGGGACGCTCATTCATACTTCATTTCTACAGTAAGCTGACTCCAAACTATGATATCTACAACCAATGGTAGGTTTAACTGCCGACCCAACGTACACAGAGAGGCAAAAAGAACAGAAAGGACAAGCTCAGTGACACATATGAATGAACATAAGAGAAGTCAGACATTACACTGAATAGCGCCCTGCAAACTTTCGGTCTCAAACATTCTTATGCTGGGGAGATGGCTCAGCGGGTAAAGGCCCTTGCTGGACAAGTCTGACGACCTGAGGATGATCTATAGAACCCATATAGTGGTGGAAGAAGAGGTGACCCCATAAAATTGCCCTCTGACCTCCAGAAATGGACCATGGCATGTGTATTCATTCTCTCTCTCTCTCTCTCTCTCTCTCTCTCTCTCTCTCTCTCTCTCTCTCTCTCTCTCTCTCTCTCTCTCACACACACACACACACACACACAATTTAATCCAATAAGTATTATTCCACAAGCATCATTCTAAGAGTTGATTGCTCAAGGGAGTAGAAAACAAATGCATTGGAAAAGCAGAACATTTTGTGGCTTTTGGAGGCCTCATGTGTACAGAGACAACTGTCCCCAAAGCCACTAAATGGTAAGACTTTGAACAGGGAAAAGTATTTTTGAAATATTCAAAAGCTTGACTTAGAAAATGGGACAACATAAACAGAGATACAGGGCACAGGGCATACTGCAGAAGGGGAAATTAGAATGTGAATACACATAACACAGGATCAGCTCTCAGGCACAGAGGTACCCACACATCTGTCAAGCTGCTAGGAGAAATACAGGAGTCAAGACAATGGGTGCAGCCACGCCGGGGTGGGGCCACACTCTCCAGGGTGTTTCAGGGTGTGGAGATATTTAGTAAGCAAATGCAGGACCGGTTTTTGAATTACCAGGAGACGATACTAGAACTTCCCACACTGCAGCCATGAACTTGCAGGCCTTGTAGAGCAGCCGGGGTCCCATGTGGTGCCGGGGCTGTAGCATGGCAGTGAGCAGAGGAGGTGGGGGACAAGGCCACACCAGACGAACTGATGCACACTAGATCAAAACATCTGTAAGTCCCTCCTGCCAGTGCCACAAGGTTCAAAGGAGTCTGAGCGAGAGCCTAAGGGCTCAATAGGATCTGTGTTGGGTATCAAGGTCTCCATGGAGACACCAAGGCTGTGTGTTGTTTCTCTAATGACCAGTGACATCTCAGCTCAAAGCTGCACTTCACAGCCTTGTTAGTGTCATCATCTCTAGGACAGCAGGCCCAGCTCTTGTCAATGAAGGTGAGCAGAAGTGGTTACAGAGCAGGTAGACTTTCCCACTGCCCTTTGCCTCTTCTGCGGTTGGAAGGAAAGACTCCAGCCTTTGGGCCACGCTCTTCCCTACCATCTGACAATCACAGTCAGTTTGCAGAGTGTCATAGCAGTGTCTTTTGAACATTTCAAACAGAGAAACAGAGGTGAGTGACTAGTATTGAATTGGCAAACTGTTGGGTAAAGAGGCTGGAGAGATGGCTCAGTGGTGAAGAGCACATGCTGCTCTTCCAGATGACCTGAGGTCAGTTCCCAGCATTCACATCAGGAAGTTTCCATGGAATCTGATGCCTTCTGACCTCTATGGGTACCCAAATACATACACATGAAAAAAAATTAAATAAATTTTAAAATTGTTAGGTATTTCTTTTGGTCTGAAGCCTTGGATATATATTACTGAGACTCCAAGATCATCTATAAATAATAACAGAAAATGTTTGGGAACCTGTGCCTTAGAAGGATGACAGATCAAAAGATGAAGGAACGCCAGGCTCCTGAATGTCTACATGGAGAAAAGGCAGTTACTAATGAGGAACTCCCACACCAGGTTGGTAGAATAATAAACTTTTGTTGCATTAACTCTATGGAGTTTGTTATCACAGATAGCATTACCCTAAACGATGCCCAGAGTATGTGGGAATCTTTTCCTGAGGCCACAGGTGGTGACAGTAGATAACTCACAATCCCTGACAGTAATGAGCCAAACCACATCCCGCTGGAAGCTTCTAAGTCAAGAGAAGGACGTGCCTATCGAATACTCAGTCAATACACAGCTCCCCATCCCTCTCGAGCTAAGACTGACCTCAAGGAAAAGGAGAAGAATGTGGACAAGGCAGAGGAGGCTAAGGACTTGGGTTGTTCTAGTTCCCTTTCTGTGACTGTGATAAAACACCCTACCAGGAGCAGCTTAGCGAGGAGAGAGTTTATTTGGCTTATACTTCTAGATCACAGTCCATCACTAGGAGAAGTTGAGGCAGGGTTTCAAAGCAAGAATCTGGAAGCGGGAACCAGGGAAGAACACTGCTTGGTGGCTCACTCAGGCTCCCCCTTAGCTGACTTCCTTGTATAGCCTGGGACCACATTTCCAGGGAATTATAGCACCTACAGTGGCCTGAGCCCTCCTATATCAATTAACAATCAAGACAATCCCTCATAGGCATGCCCACGGAACCACCTGGGAAGACGATTGAGAGTCTTGTTAACTCTGTGTCAAGTTAATCTAACTAGGACAGAACCAAATGGGATCATGTAATTGTAAATTAAAAGTAGTGTTCTTCCATCAGAAGGTAAATTGCATAGGGTTTGTGTTGGTTTTGTTTTTTAACTAGGTCCCACTAGCCTAGGCTGGCCTTGAATTCATGAACCTCCTGCTTCAACCTCTTGAATGCTGAAATTACCCCATTTTGCTTTGCTGGGGTGATGGTCCAGCTGATGAGGGTTTTCTGCCCACTGGGTCAGGAGCCTGAGCCCCTGCGGTCCTGCGGAAGTGGTTACTACAGGCCCATTAGCCATTTCTTTAGGGCACAGTTGTTACTTGGGAAATCAGGATTCTATCTTGAGCTCTTATGGGACTTGAAGGACAGGTAAGCAAGCCAAGCCCTGTAACCTGAGTTCAATTCCTGGCTCCTACACGATGGAAGAAGAAAAATAACTCCTGAGAGTTACCTTCTGAGATCCACGCATGTGCTGAAGCATATGCCCCCCTTCACAGTGGAATAAATAAATATAATTCCTTAAAAATTCAAAAACAAATGCAACTTCTAACCCTAGACTCAAAACAACAACAACAAAAAAAAAACTTTAAAAACAGGCTCAGAAGGAAGCTCAAGGAGTGTTTTTATTTTGTTTGGTTGTTTTTTTAGATTTTGAAAGAAAAACACCGGGGCAGGGCGGGGCAGGGCAGGGCAGGCAAGCTTTAAACCTGAGTGGCTGCTAGAAGGAGGTAGAAGAGATTGACTTTTTTTGAAGTCCAAGGAAGCCAGTGTGTTCGGCAGTCAAGGAACTGTGTGACAGAGGACTTCAGAGAAAGAGTGAGGAGGCCCAGAGGTCAGGGAAATCATGGGCCAGGGTCCAAAAGGAAAAAAGGGAGGAAGATGGAAATTTTATTTTGTTTTGTTGGAATTCAGAAGAGTGGGTGAGGTGCAAGCTCTGCAGGTGTGTCAGGGGAGGGCTTCAGGAAGGGCGAGTCAGGGGGTTATTATTCCTCCCATCTCTTCAGGAAATCAGTTTTCCCGAAGGTCAGTCTCCAGGCCAGGTGATTGACAGGTCCAGCTGCCGACATCAGGATGTGATGTTCTAATCTTTTTGGAGCAAAGATGAATGTCACGTCTCCACCCAGGGCCAGAGGCAGAACTCAGACTCCATCGTTTTCCAGAGGAGGAGACATTGCTCCCTCAAAGAGCCTCCACTGATACTACCAGTTTTTCTAAACCCTAAGGAGGGACAGTTGTGATGTTTTCCTTCTGGTGTTTACAGGGGAATGGGAGGCTGGGGTGAGGATGGGGGTCCATCTGACAGACTGTATCCTGAAGCTAGTTTGTGGTGGTGCTGGGATTGAACCCGGCTCTTCACTCATGTTAAGCAAGCGCTCTAACACTGAGCCACATCCTAGTCTCCTCTTCAGGGGGACCTTTAAACAACCGGGGAGAGTTTTCAAATTCCATTTCAGTGAAACCAGCAACAGTCTCCAAGGGACTGGAATTTTTCTAAGACTCTCATGCTACAGCAAGGAATATTGAAGCTTGGTGCCGCCATGGGGGTGTAGGGGATCCACTCACATCCCTGAGATTCCACGTGTTCGTGATGACTTGCAGGAGAGGGTGGAGCCAAACAATGATGGGTCAGCGATGGGCAGGACCACACCATGACCAGGACTGTTGGCCTTGCATTCCCTTTCCCTAGGATCCTGGTGGTGAACTTGGGGTGACTGGATCCCTTTGCTCGTCTTCCCAATGTGGCCACATTGAATGAGTCTCCTCTGCTTTCCACTCTTCTTTGTCTCTTTCATTAGTGTGGTGGGGATGTGTTGCTGTTTGCTTCCCCATTGCTGTGATAAAATACTGACGTGGGGAGGAAAGAGTTTACTTCCGGTTTTAATCCGTTATTTAGGGATGTCAGGACGGGGACCGGGAGGCAGGAACTGAAGCACAGACCATGGAGGAAGACTGCTTACTGGCTTGCTTCCAGGCTCCTTTTCTGTTACCTTTCTCATACAGCCCAGGCCCACCCTGCTTAGGCATGGTACTGACCACAGGGCTGGGTCCTCTACGTCAATCAGCAATCAGACAAATGCCCCCACAAACATGCCTATCGTCCGATTTGATGGAGGCAGTTCCTCAATTGCTTTTTCCAAGACAAGTAAGATTAGCCATCACAGGGTGTGTGGCTGAGGCTAGCCTGTTGGGGCTGTTGACTCTGGGTTTTGCCCTATGGATTCCAATTACAATTTTGAACCAATATCCTTGGGATTTTAACGTAGAGTTTGCTGTCACTATTCTCCATGTTTAAAACCTCCACAATTTAAATGTGTCCAAATGAACCACAACTTACATCAACGGAGCTCACCTAGGGACAGTATTTCAGCTAGGGGAACACTGGACATCATCTGGAGCATTTTCAATGATTGTGTGCAAGGCCTTGGAGTACATAGAACACACACACACACACACACACACACACACACACACACACACACACAAAAAAAAAAAAAAAACTGGGCCAGAATTTCAACAGTACTGAGGTTGAGAAAGTCTAATCCAATTAATTTGCTTATAGGAATAGTCACTTCCTCAACTCAAATGGGGTTCTGTAAGGACGAGGTGTCATATAGAGCTCTAATCCTGGAACACTGAAGACAATAAATATGCACGCAGCCAGCAAATCATCAGGTGGGTGAGCCCAGCTCCCATTAGGCGCCTTCAGAGAGTCACCTCCTCAGTCATATCCTCCAAACAGTTGGCTCCTTGGATCAGGAGGGTCAGTAAGGTCACTGAGGCTGGGATATGGAGACATGCCTGGAATATTTGAGGTGACACAATTCACCAGGTGTGCCCCACAGGACCCAAAGGTTCAGTTTGCCTTCGTCTTTATTTTCTGCACAGTCCCTACAATGCCCTCAGCTTCTCCCTCCATTGAATAAATGTCACCAAACAAAATTGTGGTTTGTATTCCATACTTCACAAGTGTCATTTCTAATAATTACAAATATATTTGTACTTCCTCTAGCAAAGGTACTCCTTCATCGGTATTATTTCTTTAGTGTTTATTTATTTACCTGGCATTTTGTTTTGTTTGCTCTTGGGAGACAAAGTCTCATTCTGTAGCCCAGGTTGGCCTCAGACTTCCAGCAGTCCTCCCGCCTCGGCCTCTGGAATGCTGGGATTACAAATCTATCTGTAGGGCTTGCTTTTAGCCGTCTTAACTGGGTCTGGTGGCAAAAACTGCGTCCAGTCAGCCTGAAGTCTGTTGCCTACTTCACAATGTCACCTAGGGCACCCTGGACCAACTCATAATGTTACTTTCAGTGAGCCCTGCCCAGAAATGGGTCTCTATAGAGGGTCAGGGGTAGATCTGCTTCCAGCCCAGTGTGAATCAGTTCCGGCCAATGAAGCCAAGGCCGGGAGGTGTCGAGCTCCTGAGGTTAGACAGGCTGGCACAAGAGGCCCTGGTTCCTGACGGATGAGGGACCCGAGAAGACAGAAGGCCCCAGAATCCGATCTGCGTGTAGGCAGAGGCATGCGACCCAAAGCTGCCTGGGGTACCTCATCTGCTGCCACAGGGGCCAAGGCCACCTTGAACTGACTGATTCCTTGGCCCTGAGCCCCAAACCTGCAGGAGGCGGCCAGAAGCAGCGCAGCCCCTGTACTTCCCAAAAGCGCTACTGAGAACTTTCTCGGCCCGGCCCACAGGTGACTAGAGGGTCAGACCAGACGGAAAGGATCCGCCTATCCCAGCCTGGGGCTCAGAAGGGCCAAGGTTGGTTCCCAAGGCCACGCGGAGCGCCCAAGCAGGCAAAACTAATGCCAGAAGAAAGTTAAGATCGCCCAGGCCTCTGCCACGCAACGCCCCACTGCCACCCCCAAGTGCGGCTCTTGCAACAGCTGTCACGGCCGGCGCCAGCGGGACCTAATCCAGCCCGGACGAGGTCAGAGCGGAGGAGCGATGTCCCACCGCAGTCCTGGCAGGAGCCTCCGGCCAGCGCCACCGCCGCCGCTGCCGCTGCCGCTGCTGCTGCTGCTGCCGTTGCTACTGCAGCTGCCCTGGGCAGCCGCCCTGGAACCTACGTCAACAGGTGAGCAGAACGAGCGGCCGAGGACGGGGGCCGCCGCCCCGTACCCCCTTCACGCGCCCGCGGCTGGCCAGAGTCCCAGCAAGTTTACACCCAGAGGCGTCTTGAGTCGCACTTCTTGGTGGGGAGCCTGGCGGGTTGCGCTCCAGCCCTGCCGTAGATCAGCGGAGGCATTTAAGGCGGGAAACTAGGGGGTCTGTCAACATCTAAGTATGTGTACCCAGATCGGACGGAGGTGTGATTTGAGGCCGGCCCATGTTCTGCTTCTACAGGCAGACAAGCGACTTTGGCTTAAGAGAATCGATCGCACACTGGTAATGTCAGTTTGATATGGGACAAGGACAGAACACAAAGGAGCTGTGCTCTTTCCTCCAAACGGCCTCATAATCCAAGAGAATAAAAATCTCCATTCTGCAGCCCAAAGAGCTGGGAAGGGGAGGAAGTCAGGAATTTGCATAAAGATAAGACAGCTGAGTTGCCAGAGGGCACTGGTGTAACCCTTCCTGTCAGTAAGGCAGGTTTCAACAAGCGCCCTTCCAATCTCATCCTTCCATTTGCAAGAAGACCAAAATGAATTGTTGGGTTATGCAGACTTGGAAGACTCCAAAAGGCAAATTTGGATAGGATTAATTTGATTTCATAATCTTCTCCATGCTGGCCTTGCCCAAGAATAGGGTGGGCCTTGGGCAGGGTCTCCTTCCCAAAATCGCTCCGATTCCTGTTAACTTCCAGTCGACAAGCACCTGTACCCTGGGGGATTTTGAGGCATTTGCTTTCAACATCTGCTCCAATAAGTGCAGGCCCGTGGGATGAGAAGGCACTGGTCCAGAAGCACCTGGTGTCTCCCCTAATTGAGCTGCATGTTCTTTGGTCTCCCCCACCACACACACACACAAACACACACACACACACACACACACACACACACACACACACACACACACACACCTTTCAGTCCTGAGAAGTTGCTGGTTCCTTACTGTGGCCAGCAGTCCTGAAAGGCTCCTCGGCATGAGTTTGAGGATAGTTCAGGATGCTGCAGTGGCTCTTTGAAACACATGTAATTCCCTTTGTTCCTCTTTATTCATCTGTTAGTATTAATGTGGGTTCTGTAGTGGAGCTTCCTCAACCTTCCGGTAGATTGTGTCAAATTTGAATCGTAAAGAGAAGGGACTTTGCTATCATCTCCCTGTGCTCCCTGAAGTACCTAGCTCAGTACTGTGAGCTCAGTCAGATTTTGTCCTCACTTTTCCTGGGGAGAGGTGAACTAACACATATTCACCCCAGACAGACACCCCCTAAGCCATCTTACTGGCTCACTTTTACTTTTCAATTTGGGTTTATTTTTATTCTAGAAATTGGCAAATTATTTTATAGCCACCTCTTCATATTGTTCTAGCTACAGCATACAGTTGACAGAGGACCTGTCCTTGAAGACTGAAAAGCCCATATGTATTTTTCAGAACATCCTTGTATGGTTTTACTGTGTGTGTGTGTGTGTGTGTGTGTGTGTGTGTGTGTGTGTGT
>CABHPR010139451.1:15340-36590 GCA_902168415.1 Peromyscus melanophrys | reverse complement strand
GCTCTCTCAGGCCCTCCAGTGCTGATTGGCTCTCTCAGGCCCTCCAGCGCTGATTGGCTCTCTCAGGCTGATTGGCTCTCTTAGGCCCCTCCAGCGCCGATTGGCTCTCCAGGCCCCTCCAGCGCTGATTGGCTCTCTCAGGCCCCTTCCCTTTCTGCAGCATTCTGAGCCTTCCTGGTTGTTAAGCAGATCGCGGCAATGCCGCATTCCCTGCTGGTGCCTGGCTCTGTACTTCCCGTGGCCTTTCTAGGTCCACCTGCCCGGCTCCAGCTGGCTGGCCTCTGTCCCAGGAGACTGGTCTGCCTGGCTGACCAAGGAGTCCCTTGTTCTCTTGGCTTTCTGCTGACTTCAGCCAATGGGATTGAAGACCCACAGAGGTGGGTGCCCATCCATTTGCCTCCACTAAAGACATCACCTACAGTATCAGTTGTTCTCTGTGACCACGCCTAACTCCGTATGTATTAGTCAGGGTTCAACAGAGAAACAACAGAACTAATAGGGATTTATTAGAGTGGCTCCAAGGCTGTGGTTCCAGCTAGTCCCATGACGGCTGTCTCCTGACAGAAAGTCCAAGAATCCAATAGTTATTTGGTCCACGAGTTATTGGATGTCTCAGCTGGTCTTCAATATATACTGGAATCCCAAAGAAGTAGGCTCTAATGCCAGTCAAGGAATGGACTTGCCAGTGACAGAGAGGGCAAGCAGGCAAAGAGCGAGAACATCCTTCTTCCATGGCCTTTATATAGGCGGTCACCATGGCCCAGACTAAAGGTGGATCTTCTCACTTCAAATGATCCAATCAAGAAAAATCCCTCACAGATGTACTCAGCAGTTTGGGCTTTAGTTAATTTCGAATGTAATCAAGTTGACAACCGAGAGCAGCCATCACGCCGTACCTACGCTGTGAATGGGAGAGCCTTCCTAAGGCTCAGGTGCTTCCACAGTGCCAGCAGAACCTTTCAAGTTCTGCAAGGAAAAGCTCATCCCTGCACATCCCCTAACAAAGACGTGAGTCAGGACCTAGAGCTGGCGACTGGGCTCTTGACTTTGACTCCTAAACACAAGCAGGCACACAAAGGTCTCAGACATTTGATGAAATGTTTATTTGGAAAATATACTAGGAACAAGCACATCAGAAAAGATGTAAAAAGTCAGTTTGGGGGAAACAATCTATACAGGAAGAAAGATGTAAAAAACAGTATCTGTTATAAGATCTGGCAATCATGAAATATCGCCGGGTATTGTAACAAATAGCAATTCAGATTAATTCATTTATTATGTGTGAGTTTTTTTCTTTCTTCCTTTCTTCCTTCCTTCCTTTCTTCCTTCCTTTTCTTTCTCTCTCTCTCTCTCTCTCTCTCTCTCTCTCTTTCTTTCTTTCTTTCTGAGACAGGATCCTGATATATCACCCTAGATGGTCTGGAACTCACTTTGTAGCCTAGACTGGCCTTGAACTTGAGATCTTCCTGCCTCTGTCTCCCAAATACCTAAATTATCTATTCCTACCTGTTTGCCTGTCTATCAGTCTATCTATCTCTTTGCCTGTCCATCTAGCTATTTATCTAGGGTTTTATAGGCCAGGCTAGCCTCAAACTAGATATATAGATGAAGATGGCATTGAGGCTCTGACCTCTTGCCACCACCTTGCAAGGCTGGCATTATGGGTGAGCACCACCATACCCAGCTTTCAAATCAGAACGGAAAAGACCCTTTACAGACATGGTGGCAGAAATAAACATCTGTGAGAAAGCCTGAAGCACAGTTGAGGCAATCTCAAAGCAAAACGGAGCACAGGAACTAAAGACAAGACGCAGGGTAAGCGTGTCGGAGGCTGGTCAGGGAGAGCTAACACTGAAATAACACTGCTATAGTGAGCAGCGGAATGGAAGGGAGGAAATTAAAACTAAAATCCATCACAATTTCTTATACTCGAAGGACATGCGTTCTCCATTTGCATGTCTCCATGAACGTCCAGCACAATGGATAAAAATGACACATCACCATGAAATTTCAAATTATAGGTTGAGCGTCCCTAATCCAAAACCTCAAATCTAGAACACTTAAATATCTGAAAATTCCTGGCTGGTGATACCAGGCTGCAAGTGGGAAATTCCACACCTGACTTCATGTGGCAGGTAGCAGTCAAAATGCAAATGTATAAAATACTGTGTATCGACTTTCAGAGACTGGAGATGGCTATCTATGGAGCTGGGCATGATGATGCACACCTTTGACCTCACTCAAGAGGCAGAGACAGGTGGATCTCTGTGAGCTCCAGGCTAGCCTGGTCTATATAGTGAGACCCTATCTCAAAAATAAATAAATAAATAAATAAATAAACAAACAAATAAATAAATATTTTAAAATTACTTTAAAATTCAATTTAAATTTTATATTAATTTAAATTTTAAATAAAATTTAAAATTGTGTGTATAAGTTGTATAGGAAACATAAAGGAATTCCCAACCCAAGATACCTCATTTTATATACACAAATTCTCCATATTGATAAAAAGTAGTCCTCAAATCTAAACGGTCTGTTTCTAATTTAAATAAAACAGATTATTAGAATCTCAAGCAAATCTCAAGAATTGGGACTGGAGAGATGGCTCAGTGGTTGAGAGTACTGTCTGTTCTTCCAGAGGACCTGGGTTCAATTCCCAGCAACCACACAGCAGCTCACAACTGTCTGTAACTCCAGTTCCAGAGGGTCTGACACCCTCACACAGACACACATGCAGGTAAAACACCTATGTACGTAAAATTAAAAAATTAAAAAAAATAATCTCCAGCATTTTGGATAAAGGATAAACAACCTGTAATAGATCCAAAGGATGCCCTTACATGTTTCTAGGGAGAAAATGGTTCCCATATGCAATGATTAATCTTCACTGCTAACATACTTCTGGGTGTGTCCATGAGAGTGTCTCTAGAAACGGTTAACCGGGGAAGAACCTACCAGGATGTTGGCACCATCCCTTGAGCTAGAGTCCGGCACTGAATAAAAAGGAAAAAGCCACCTGAACATCAGAGTTTATCCCTCACGGCTTCCTGACTGTGGACACAATGTGAGCAGCCACCTAAGATTCCTGCTGCCCTGCCTTCCATCATGGTGGACTGTTCTTTCAGACTGTGAGCCAAAAAACGACCCTTTCTTCACATGTGTTGCCTTTTGTCAGGTATTTTGTTGAAGCAATGGGTAACATATAAAATACTAAATACTGAGACTGGCATGGTTGTAGATGAGCAGTCTTAATAAATAAGAAACACAGAGCCAAATGCAGTTAAAGCCCAAGAGGTCAGAGCAGTAGCTGAGAGCTGAGACTTAAAACCGCCCTTCTTACCCTTCGCTGTCGCTGTCGTCCTTCCCCGAGAAAGAGACCTACTTCCTGTGTGTCTGTCCTTTTATTGACTTTCTCATTGGTTGTAAACCCAACCACATGACCTCCTCGTCACTGCCTGTCTATACAGACCTCCAGGTCTTCTATGGTTGGTATTGAGATTAAAGGCGTGTGTCTCCATGCTGGCTGTATCCTTGAACACACAGAGATCTGCCTGCCATGTGATCGGGATTAAAGGTGTGCACCACCACTGTCCAGCTTCTGCTATGGCTTGCTATTAGCTCTGACCCCCAGGCAACTTTATTTATTAACATACAAATAAAATCACATTTCAGTACAAATAAAATATCACCATACATGGGCTTTTAATAGCATTATCAGAAGCTGAAAGATGAGGAAGGATGCTCTCAAAATTTTCAAGAGAGAACCGCCTCCAGCTGGAATTCTGTATTCAGTCCCAAGTGTCAATCAAACAGAAGAGGAATCTGAACACATTTTCAGACTTGAAAATGTCCAAGAAGGACAAAAGGTAAAGATAGGATTCAGACCAAGAAAGCAAAGGAAATAACAAGGTCATTTCTAAAGGACTTTTCTGGAACAATGAAATATGTTCCTAGATTGGTATCTTGTAGAAGGTTCTGGAAAAAACTTCAAGATATTGAAACCAACAAAACTTTTTTTGGTAGATAATGTATAATATTTATAATAGTATAATAGTGGTCCCTCACTATTCTCTGACCTCTTGCTCGGCTTACTTTTGTTAGCATTTATCAGTAACCACCACTGTTTCTGTATTTGCTGGTTCACCAGGCCTACATCAATGTCTGGAATACAGCAATATCTGTTGAATGAAAATGAACGTTTAAGACATTAGTGAAATGATGCAGAACCCGACATGTGGGAAATGCTTTACAATTGAGAGTCTCTTTGCCCAGTATCCCCATTCAGCAAATGCCATTGGTGTCCTGTGCCCCTTGGTGCCATCCTGATGAAGAGCAATGCTACCCTTTCTGGAATCCCTGGATTAGCTATGTACACTTCCACCAATCTCAAGATCGAAACTTCTAGAATATAAATCCTTAGTGTCTAACAAGGCCTTCTGATGCGTAAACATGAAAAGTTCCTGATAGGTCTGACATGTACCCAAAACAAAAAATAAAAAAAAAAAAAAAAAAAAGTTGTTACTGTTAACCACAGTGTACTCTTCTGCCATCTTGTGGCCATGATGGGACACTCCCAGACAAACATTTGACCTCTGTCAAGACTTAGGGGCAACTGGAGTTGCTCAGGTCATTGCCCAGTCCCTGGGGCTGCCCAGTCTCTTAAACTCCCATTATACAGAAATTGGAAGCCATCTAGATGACTGTTTTGTTTGATTGCATCTGTAGAGGCCAGGTGAAAAAAATGCCTAAGGCCACCTCTCCAGCACCCAGCCATATGGTCCCCACTATTCACTCAACCATGGTCGAACCCCAAGGAGTTGGTCTGAGTGCTCATCAAATGCCTTAAATTCTATCAGAGCAGGCAAGGGTGCATCCACTTTGCACCCCCATGTACTAAACCACATTTAGTATATAGTAAGTATACTAAGTATATAAAATGCTAAGTATTTGTTGGTGAAGAAATAGACCAATGACCAGGTTGTATCAAGTACCTACTACATGCAAAACCAGTGACCAGCTTGTATAGAGTACCTACTACGTGCAAAACCAATGCACTTTCTACACTCAGTTTCATTTCATTCAAGCAATCAGCTCATCTCCATCCAGGGAACCTCTCAGTCCTGGACGAATGGGGAGGATTGGTCCTTGTAATTTTAAATTTTGCAACATCTTTCTGAGGGCAACACTTCCAGGTAACCCATATTTCTGACGCAAAAACTGAGCTTGAGAACGGTAATCACTTGCTCCCTGGGTTAGTTACTCTCCTTGTTGCTACGACCTGACAAGCCAAGCTTCAGGGGGTTAGGGCTCATGGTGCTGGTGTACAGTCACTGTGGGGGAGGTCACAACTCATAAGAAGCAAATGGACCTTAAGTTGAACCCCTGGCTTCTGCACTGTCAGTGGTGGCCACTCTTCTATACTGTCCCTGGAGCTCAAATGTGGAGTCTCATAGACATTGTCTCCCTCTGGCTGAAGGTCTTCTATGTTCTCTGATCCCATGACTGTGAAGGTACAAAGAGAACCAGAAGTGTCTTCTAGTCCTTTCTGACGAAACTTGTTAAGCAAATAACTGAATAATGGTGGAGAAAGAAGAAGAAAAGGAGGGGGGGTGATGAGAGAGGGAGAGGAAGAAGGGAGGAGAGGAGAGAGGGAGTGGGGGGAGAGGGAAGACAGAACATCTCTCTGTAGGGCAAACATGCTCCCTCACACACATTGCTTAACTGCCACATACCTCAGCCTCCCCAGGGGCAGCCAGGGGATGCTGATTGCTTCCTTTGACAGCAGCTCTGCCTACGAAAACACTCAGAGCCCTTAGGATGGCCAACCTGAAAGTCCTAATGTCCATCAGAGACTGGATATCCAGCCCATAATCCTTTGGCCTTATCCACCTCCAAAGCATCCCTAGCAGCCCCCGCTCACCACCTCTCTGGTCTGAATCGCCCTTCTGTCTGTCACGAGGGATCCCGATTCAATGCTTGACCTCTGTCTGCTGGTTCTTCAGCTGGAGGGATCCCACCTCAGCACTGGCCAGTGTGTGGGACTCTCCATGAGAAGCTAGTGTCTTTACCATGACATATAAGGCTGTGACTGAATACACGGTCCCTTCTGTCCCCACCCTTAACCACTTCCCTTGCTCTCAACCCTGTGTGATGGCCTCCTGCAACTTCTCAAAGAACCTAAACATGTCCTCTTTAGGTATTCTAACAGTTGTGCCCTCTGTCCTGCTTCTCTGCCCCCCCCCCCCCCCCCCCCCCACTATGATGGCGATGGCTTCCGTTGCTAAAACACCTTCCCTTGGGGAGAAGTAAACACCCCCACCTCCTCCTTCCTCCGCCTGTTGACAACCAAGAGGTGACTGCACCAAGGTTCATTCTGAGGAACCAAAGAGTTTACTAGTTCTCTTACAGAGCGGCGGGTTCAAGGTTACAGACAGGACCCCACAGGAGGTTCATACCTGGCATGCCTATGACTCTCCAGTGCCTGTGTAGATGGGTCCTCCCCTAGTCCTTCCCACCTGCATCCTCTAGCCTTTCCCCGAGACCCAGAGGCCATGTGCATTAGGACAGCATTGCACACAACTGGTTGGGATACTCAGGTGCAGGTCTCATGACCCTCACCACGCCCTCCTTCCAGGAGGGACCATTAACAGTCAGGAAGCTCAGCTGTTGAAGTTTTCTGTGGAGCAGGCCCAGGTGAACTCCTGTAGGTGGCAGTGGTTTGGCTCAGAGGACAGTCCTGTACAACGGCTTTCCTCACCCCGGAGGGTGACTTAGACGCTTTCCGACCATCCTTTCCTAAGTTGTCCTTCCATGTGTTCAGGCTGGTCTTAACGACTTATGTAGCTGATAAGAGCTGAGATAAGCTGAACTCTTGACCCTGTTCCTCCACCTCCAAGTGCTGGGATTACAGACTCGAGCCACCATGCACCACTTTAATGTGAAGGGGGATCCAACGTTAGATCACAAAACCTCTAATTGCTGCTCTCTCCTTCCCCTGACAAACCATCCACACCCCCCTGCAGCCTCTCTTGTTGACAAGCACCTGCTGTGGCCTTGCGGCTCCCTCCCTCTCCCAGCTGCAAGGCCAGCCTCCCCCAGCCCCAGGCCCAAGACAAGCTTGAGTTAAACTTTTTTTTTTTTTGAGACAGGGTTTACTCTGTGTAGTCTTAGTGCCTGTCCTGGATCTCGCTCTGTAGACCAGGTTGGCCTCAAACTCACAGAGATCTGCCTGACTCTGCACAACTTTCTTTTATTTAGTGTCTTTGGGCCTGAAGACTCCTGGTACACAGGCTAAGTCACATGGTATGGAACTTTCACCACCAGCCCTTCTGGAAACAGAAACAGGGAATTCCTTTAGGACCCCATCATGATGGCTCCAACTATCCCAACAAAAGTTCCCTTCCTACTGACCAGCAACATCTTTCTTATTTATATGGAATCTAGTGTAGCAAGAATCTTAAGAGTTCTTACTAATAAAAACAAACCTGGAGCTGGGTATTGGGGGTGAATGCTGGAAGATCAGAGAAGCAGAACAAGCCACAGCAGAACTCACCTCGCCAGTTCCTCAGCTGATCCTGTTTCCTCAGACTGGAAACCTCTGAGTCCTCATCCGAATGAATCTCAGCTGAACTGCTGCTAAAAGCCAAAAAGCTTAACCAGCTCTAGTTCCTCGTCCTCACATCTTAAATACCTTTCTGCTTTCTGCCATCACTTCCTGGGATTAAAGGCTCTTGTTACCACACCTGGCTGTTTCCAGTGTGGCTTTGAACTCACAGAGATCCAGACGGATCTCTGCTTCTGGAATGCTAGGATTAAAGGCGTGTGTGCCACCATTTTCTGGCCTCTGTATCTAGTGGCTGTTCTGTTCTTTGACTCCAGATAAGTTTATTAGGGTGCACAATATTTTGGGGAACACAATACCACCACAATCTAGGGCTTCAAACTTGGCAGGCACACACTCTACAGCTGAGGCCTGCTCCATGTCTTTAAATCCTCAGCACCTTCCCCAGTATCAAACCCTTGCCCACAGTTTCCTTGTTGATTGTCTATGCTGCCACAGTGGCTTGGCTCTTTTAATTATTTGATGTACCCAGAGTGTCTAGGCCGGGTTGGTTGGTGATCAGTAACCAACGGCTGAACAAACAGAACCAAGAGTGAACTCAACTGTCCACCTCCCAGCAGCCCCAAGGGACACACGATGACATTGTCTCCAGCCTGCGCAAGTGCACAGAGCTAACAAGAGATGAGGCAGCTCTACACTTCTTACCCCCATGCAGCCTTTGGAGGGTAGCTGCCCAGCCTTGGTACTTCTGTGTGTGTGTGTGTGTGCACGCACATGTGTGTTTCAAACCCACAGACAAGGTATCCTTAAATTGGTTGCACTTGGTCAGAGTACTCCACTTGGAGAAAGTCTCCTCCATGCTCTACGTGTGTCAGAAGGTCCAGCTTTGCTCTGGGGGTGAATGGCCTCCAGGCTGTGCATGCTTTCCTTTGGTTACCTAGAGCTTTACATTCTTATTTCATCTTTCTTGTGAGCTCTTTGGGGATAATGGACAATCAGACTCCCCCCCGCCAACCCCCTACTCTGTTTACTCTCTGGCTGGCTTTCAATCCACTCTCTCCTGGATGCCTGCGTGGTTCTTAGTAAATAATTATTGAATACACGTGGGTTGTGGTTTTTAGACGCCATGGGACCTATCATGAATTCTGTCTAGGTTTATAAACTGTATCAAGAACCCAAGTAAAACTTTTAGTGGATTGCTGAAATTTGGTCCACTGAAGGTCTGTGGTCTTATTAGGGGCTGCTGGACTTGGGAATCACTTCTCGTCAGGCACGGTGACAGTGGCTCACACTAATCTCAGATGTCAGAGAGGCAGGAGTAGTGAGTTCGAGGCCAGATTGGTCTATCTAGTGAATTCCAGGCCAGCCAAAGCTATGTAGTGAGACCCTGTCTCAAAAAAACAAAAAGCAAAACAAACCCCAAAACAAGCTGGGGCAGTGGCAGTGCACACCTTTAATCCCAGCACTTGGGAGGCAGAGGCAGGAGAATCTACAGGTTCAAAGCCAGCCTGGTCTACAATGAGATCCAGGACAGCCAGGGATACACAGAGAAACTCTGTCTCGAAAAACCAAAAATAAAACAAAAGAGCAAAAGAAGTTACTTCTGCTCACAGGCACAATGTGGGAAGGAGACTATTGGCTCCCTCTGCTGGTCATTGCGTAGTCCGTCCGCCCAGGTTCTAAGCCAGCGGGCCTTTCTGTGAACATGGAGACCAGGAGACCCTAAGCATTGGGAACAGGGAGGAAGAATGCTCGGCTCAGTGCTAAGGATGGGCTGCCTCCCCAGCATACAGGCCTGTTTTGGGTTCCCACTAAGCAGACAGCTTTTAGGGTTCCCCTTCTTCCTCTCAGGACACTCAGTGTGGGGCTCTTCGTTCCAGGGCGCCAGGATAGCATCCCGCCACACTCAGTTCCTGTTCCGTTTGAGCCTTTAAGCTTTGGGGCCAAGAAGTCTCATTAGACGAGCCAGACATTAAGTCAAATGGAACCTCACGTGGCTCTGAGATGGCCAGTACCTGAAGGATGCTTGAAGGCCGGATGAAAGCTCTTGGTGCCTGCTCGCAGCAAATGGCGGTGGCAGTGGCCTCAGTGAAAACATCTGGGAGCCCTAGAGGCCCGGGCCTCTCATGAGCTGCCTTTGACCAGGGTTGGGACAGAAGCCCTGACACCCGGGACTCTTTAGAACGCGGCAGAGGTCCACATTACAGGGTACAGGTGAGCGGGAGTAGAAGCCAGTAGAGAACAGTGGCCTTTTTGTGTCTTCACTCTGGTGGCCTGGAAGAGGGGAAGTGGGGCTAGTGTTCAGTGAACGCAGGGTTTCAGTTCTGCAGGGAAAAGTGTCTCGAAGACTCATGGAGGTTGCACAATAGTGTTGATGTGACTTATGCCATGGTTCTGTAACCTTACAAATGATTAGTTTTACTTCCTGTGTATTTTGCCACAATTTAAAAATTAAATAAATGAAATGTCCTGCTGTCCTGCTGCCTGTGATATCAGGCACGGGATCTGGCCACACTGGTTCTTCAGGGCTGCCACTGACCATTCTCCTCCTGTGGTCTCACTGGTTGAGTGTCCCATCTCCACGTCCCTGTCCCCCGCTCCACCACCGCCTTCTTCTGGGGAGGTCAGAGCTTACCTCCATGACCTCTGGTAGCAATGGCGGTGTCTCCCATCAGGCTTGTGCGGAGGAAGTACACGTGTCTGCAGGACAGCTTCACAAGAGCCCCAGCCTCCCTCTGAGATGGTAAAGGTAACTCTGTTTCCTTGGCTTGTCCTTTGAGCCAGGGTTCCAGGCTCTTATCCCCACACATGGCCATCTAGGTGGCTATGGCTGTCCATCCCAGGGTGCTGGTGAATACTGGTCTCTAGGGCCCTGTCACCCATACTGCCTTAACCATCAATTTTACTGTGTTATGTGACATATAATCTGTTATGTGTCTCCAGGTCAGGCAGGTTGTGGTAAGTGGCAGATGCTGGAGGCTCCTGGGAAAAGACTCAGTTATACGTGGGTTCAAATCTTGGCTCAGTCACTAGGCAAGTTTGCTCTTCCTCAGTTTAAAACAATGTTTTCCTTTTTTAAAAGATTTATTTATTTTATTTTACATGTGTGAGCATTTTACCTGCATGTGCACATGTGCACCAGCCTTCAGAGGCCAGAAGAGGGCATCAGATCACCTGGAACTGGAGCTATGGTTGATTGTGAGCTACCATGTGGGTGCTGGGAATCAATCCTGGGTCCTCTGCAAGAGCAGCGAATGATCTAAATGGCTAACCTCTCTCCAGCCCTTGTCCTCAGGTTTATCTCAACATGAAGGCTGTGAAGCCTTTCCCATGGTTACTGTAAGGATTAAGATTGATGCACTCCTTACAGCAGATTAAACATGGTGGTGAGGGGGGTGGATGTGGGGCTGGCACTCTAGAGCTAGGCTGTGGGGATGGCCTTGAGTGGGTTCCTTGCTTTTCCTTTGTCTTCTGTGAGCAGAATAATAGTAACCACACTACAGGATGGTTGGTGGATTGCACACTTGTAGGTAATTCAGAAGACTGCTGAGCCCACTGTCTGCACATGCCCAGTGTTCAGTGTATGTTCAGCCTTAGTCAGTTGTCACAAACTGTGAGAACATAATTTTTTTTTTTGCAGAATGCATAATGGTTAAAATAGCCAACAATAGTCAAACTTGTACATTTTTTCAAGTATTTTTCAAGTTTAAAACTGACTTAAAGATAAATACTTAGTACCTAGAGACAAATTTCATTTGCAAAATGTAAACAAACAAAACACACATATGGATCTTGTGGAGCCAGCAGCACAAGACCAAAGCAACTGAAAAAGATTACAGCATCCCATGCTGTGAAGATTACTGACAATATTCTGGATTTTAGCTACAAGTGTGAAGTTTGTTCTAGGGTTACCCTCCCCTTGTAGAACAGTACTTAAACGGTTGGATAGTGCACTGCTTTGGGGACAGCTGATCAGCATGGAATTTGGAGGAAGGCAGGAGGGACGAGAAAAGCCAGGTGAAGGCAGAGGCGGAGTTAGTGGCTCCTCAGCTCTAGGCTTTTACACTAGAGTTGTTAGACAATTGGAGTCCAAGGAAGAAGCCAATAAAGAACTAGGCCTGAGTAGTCAAATGCATTTACTTAGCAGGAGCTCAGCACGTGGTGGAAATTGGTGAACAAGATGCTCCCAGAGCTGAGTAAGAAAGCTGGGAAGCTGAAGTCTGGGAATCCAGGGAGCGACATCAGCAAAACTCTTGCAGGGAGTGGTGTAAAGTGAAGGAGGGGGGCTGCAGTGCATGGCTGGGTTTTTCTCTTTACTCTTTGGGGGACCACCACTCTGCTCCCAAATAAATCACAGTCTTATTCTTTCTTATGAATGCCCAGCCTTAGCTTGGCTTATTTCTAGCCAGCTTTTCTTAAATCATTCCATCTGGGCTTATTATATCTTTCTCTATTCTATATACCTTTATTTACTTCTTACTCCGTGACTTTCTGTGTAGCTGGCCCCTGGGTCCTCCTCTCCTTCTT
Source organism: Peromyscus melanophrys (assembly GCA_902168415.1). Taxonomy (NCBI): domain Eukaryota; kingdom Metazoa; phylum Chordata; class Mammalia; order Rodentia; family Cricetidae; genus Peromyscus; species Peromyscus melanophrys. The sequence goes on along the minus strand of CABHPR010139451.1, from coordinate 24,499 downwards.
TCCTCACTCCTCGATCATTTCTCCCAAATTTCTCCTCTATATTTTCTCTGCCTGCCAGCTGCACCTACCCTTTCTCTTGCCTAGCCATTGGCCATTCAGCTCTATTAGACCATCAGGTGTTTTAGACAGGCAAAGTAGCACAGCGTCACAGAGTTAAACAAATGTAATATAAAAGAATGTAACACATCTTTGCATCATTAAACAAATGTTCCATAGCATAAATAAATGTAACACATCTTCAACTAATATTCCACAACATTTCCCCCTTTTGTCTAAATAAAAATGAAAGGTTTTAACTTCAACATAGTAAAACTGTGTACAACAAAAACAGTTATCAAGTAAGAATTACATTTACAATATTCAGTCCATTAGAGAAAATACTCCTTTATCTATCTTATCTTAGTGATTCTAAAGTTTTATACCTAATTTACTTTCTATCATAACTAATGAAAACTATAACTCTATTTAGTCTTTAACTCCATCAGAGACCCCAGAAGGGTGTAATATTACCTAACAACAGAGACACCTAGCTGCCTAGACAGTCACCCAAAGTTCCTCTAACACTGGGGCATTAATCTTCATCCTACAGGCCCAGAGTATCTGGCAGAGTATCACAGAAGAATCTATGAAGCAGGAATTTTGAAGGACTGTCCTGCTTTATCTTGGCAAAGTTCAGCAGTTGCTTTCCTGTGTGTCTTGTATAATATCTAAGAACTGTGGCCTCTCTGTACAGGAATACCAACTAGGATCATCCTGGGCCTGGCATCAGGGATTATTAAATTATAGCTCCATTCTTCGTCAGTTGATGGAGCACTTGTCTACCACACAGGAAGCCCTGGGTTCTGTCCCCAGAATCAACTATATTTGGGCATTGTGGCACATACCTGAATCCCAGAATTTGGGCAGTGGAGGCAGGAGGGTCAGATGCTCAAGATCTTCAGCTACACAGCAAGCTCAAGGCCACTCTGGATCCACAAGGCCCTCTCTCAAAACAAGTAACTGGGCTGAAGAGGTAGCTCAGCCAGTTAGAGCACAGTCTGCTCATTCAGAGGACCCAGCTCAGTTCCTAGCATCCACGTTATTCGTTGGGTTATAACTGCCTGTAACTCCAGCTCCAGTGGATCTGACGCCCACACATACACACACACACACACACACACACACACACACACACACACACACACACGGCAGATACAAAGACATATGTACACATGACAGACAGACAGACACACGGCTATTATGAGAAATCCACGTGAGTCTGTTTAAGGGGGTAACAAGGATTTACTAAAGTAATAAAGGGGGAGATACACTCCTGAACACAGAACCAAGTGAAGAGCCATGTGCTCTGCCCGGGAGTGAATGGATCCAACCATCTGAATCCACCTCAAGAAGAAGGGGCACAACCCCCCCCCCCATTTCAAGCGATCACATATGAGGATTAGAAGCCACACCCTAAGACTTATACCTCAAAACTAATTGGTGGAACAAATTCCCACTATACACGACAGACACACTCGCGCGCGCGCGCGCGCACACACACACACACACACACACACACACACACACACACACACCAATAAAAAAGACACATCCATAAAGAAAAGAGTGGAAGTTTAAAACAAGTAAGATGGGTGATGGTGGCGCACACCTTTAATCCCAGCACTCGGGAGGCAGAGGCAGATGGATCTCTGTGAGTTCGAGGCCAGCCTGGGCTACCAAGTGAGATCCAGGACAGGCGCCAAAGCTACACAGAGAAACCCTGTCTCGAAAAACCAAAAAAAAAAAAAACAAAAAACCAAAACAAAACAAAATACACACCAAATATCTGTAGGATGAATTAGGTAGTAAGTGTTTGTGATATTTTAGAAGGAACCTCTACTTCAAGTAAAGAATATTCATCAATTCAAGAACAACACCATGAGATGTATACATATGTGCACATAGAAAGACGTTACCGGTAAAAGATAGATTTTTTTTTTTTAGATTTTTTTTTTTATTTCCTTGGGAAAAAACAGGACCAGGAAGAAATAAATTTTGGTGTTTCATGTTCCTGGGGTTTCCCCTATGTGAATATTGCTTTTGTTGATGCTTTTATTAACTTCTGAAGACATCTGAAGGAGCATGTATGTAGTAGCATAACCAGACAGCATTGGAAAGGTTTCTCACCCTACCCAAAGACTCATGAACACATGTTCTGAAGAAGAAGAGTTTGTCTCACACCAGTCACTTCACAGCTCATGACTGGCCTTCACTGGATGGTCTTTTGAGTTACATATAATTTAAAAAGGTAGGGCAAAGAAAACTAGAAAAACACATGAACAAACAAAAAACTCAAGGTAAAGTTATCAGCTTAAACTAGCTGATACTCACTATACACTATTAAAAAAGCCCTCTGTAAATTCAACATTGTTTTCATAACAGTGTTAGAAAAAAAACAGTACAGTTACTTTTTCAAAATTAAGTTAGTCTGAAACAGGTTCAGTTCTGTGGCAGAAATGCAAGATATGGCCCAGTGTTTAAAAAAAAAAAATGAAGTGTGTGCTTTAAATAAAGCTGGGTGTGGTGGCACATGCCTTAATCCCAGCACTCCGGAGGCAGAGGCAGGCAGATCTCTGTGAGTTCGAGGCCAGCCTGATCTACAAAGTGAGTTCCAGGACAGCCAAGGCTACACAGAGAAACCCAGTCTTGAAACCCCTCGACTCCCCCCCCCCCAAAAAAAAAATAATTAAAAGGCTCCCACTAGAGTTTCAGATTCATAGCTGGCAGCTTAGAAAGCAGCTTTGTTATTATTTTGGTTCACAGTCTGAAGTCTTCTCCATCAAGGGCTACACAGTGGTGTCCTGACCCTTGGGGCAGAGATCAGGGCGCATGTCGGAATCTGGGGCTCCCCTTGCCTCCTGACCCTCACATATTTGTCTGTGAGACAGGTTCCAGTGCGGGATACAGGTTGTCCTTCCCTGTGCCCTTCTTCTTTTCATCCTCATCAAACTGTGCTTCAATCTCTGCTGGGTTGATGTAGGTGTAGAATCGAGCCATGATGGCGAATATCACGCAGACAACCAGAAGCAGCGAGGCGAACAGAACATACTCAGCCCACTTTGGAGGATCAGCGTTGAAGCAAGAAAACAAACAAACCAACCACAGGTCACATTAACATAACACAGAGCGCATATCTCCTTGCTGTATCTAGGCAGAAGACACCTTGAAGTGAAACTGCCAGGAAATGGGGGCACCCCACAGAGACCCCAGATTTTCTCAGATGTTCAAGGAGCAGGTGACATTTTCCTATTAACATGGGATGTGGAAACACAAGACCTTTGGGAAGATGACAGAAATTTTCTGAAAAAAAATTTTTTTTCCCTGTAGTAGGGTTTCTCTGCACAGCCCTGGCTGTCCTGGAACTCACTCTGTAGACCAGGCTGGTCTCAAACTTGGCAGAGATCCGCCTGCTTTTGCCTCCCCAGTGTTGGGATTAAAGGTGTCTACCACCACTGCCCAGGAATTTTCTGAAATTCTTAAGATTTATGGCTGGTGCCAGAAGGATGAGAAATGGCAAACACCAAGCGGTGGCCTTGCAGGACAGAGTGTGCCGAACACGGGCAGGAGAGATGGCTTCATAGCTCTGAGCATCTGCCAGAGGTCTCTGGTTGGGTTCCCAGCATACCTACAAACCCCAAAACTCCAGCCTAGGGGACCTAGTGCTCTTCTGGCCTCCATGGGCTCCTGCAGGTACATGGTGCACACACATACACACATATACACAGTTACACACATGTTTCTTGACAGTACCTGGGCTCAAGGGTATGAAGCCCGATGGCCATTCCTGACACAGGAAACAACGTAACTGCTATGGTGACAGGAAACCATCAGGTATACCTTGTGTGCAACAAGGCTGTGACTCAAATGGATACATCTTTATAGACAGCTAGGGAGGGTCCTGGTGATAACCAGGAAGGTTAGAAGTTCAAAGTCATCCTCAGCTATACAGCAAGTTTGAAGCCAATCTGGGCTACATAAGACCCTGTCTCAAAATCTATAGAAAACACTATTAGGCATGTCCAGCCTTCTTTCCCCTCATACCTGTTTTTCGAAGTGGCCGGCCCCCGCCACAATGAGCACGATGATGTTACCAACCGCCACGGTTAAAAGCCAGCCTGCTTGAAGCACCGACTTCATGTTAGAAGGGGCCTGAGGAAGCAAAGCAGAGTGGATCACAACCTGCTTCCTGCTGTGGGCCAGGAGGGCCCCCCACCCCCGCCCTTCACCAAGCATCCCTGAAGTGCAGAGGAGAGGTCAGGTTTGCTCAGTGTGGCACCTCACACCTGTGATCCCAGCACTTGGGAGGCTGAGGCACGAAGATCCCTCGGCTACAGAGCATGACCCTGCTCTACATATGAACATGTAGATGAGTAAATTAAAAAAAGGTCAGGTTCATGTCAATATAAGGAGGGCACCACTTGTGTGACGAGACCCACAAACCTTCCTGATGCAGACTTACACACACAGTGTTGTCTTAGTAACAGGGGCAGAGCTACAGGCTCTGCGTACAAGCTTCCAGGCAAAGCCATCTGTTGCTGAAAAATTTCTCTCAAGCTCCCAAGTCCCGCCAGCTCCCAAGTCCCGCCAGTCCCAGAAACCACTTACAAAATAAACACACAGACGTTTACATTATTTAAACTGTTTGGCCATTAGCTCAGGCCTATCATTGTCTAGCTCTTACTCTTATATTTAGCCCATTTCTATTAATCTCTACTTTGCCACGTGGCTCGTGGCTTACCGGTACTTTACATCTTCCTTGTTCTCGCCGCGGCTCCAGCCTGTCCCTCCCCTTTCCCCTTCCTGTTCCCTCTCCTCCCTTCTCTGTTAGTCCCGCCTATACTTCCTGTCTGGCTATCGGCCAATCAGTGCTTTATTGATACAGAATGATATCCATAGCAGCCATCTGTGGCACGTTCTCCCCCAAAGGGGAGCTACTGTCTGGGCTGCAAACTTACCCTTCAGCAGCTTTCCTGCCATGTCCCTCCTCAAGCTCTCACCACCTATATCACGGCCCTGGCGTTTGTCAGACAGCATGGTCATCACAGAAAGGGGTGACCCACCCATGCTGACTGTCACAAATACCGAAGGACAAGACGCCAGGGTGCAATACCTTTAACTGTGGTTTTGACAAATACTCAGACATTAAGATCTAATTGGGGTACCAATAAAATTTGTCTAATTAGCTGTGGTAGTTTTGGCCCCCATAAGCTCATAGGGAGCATCACAATTAGGAGGTGTGGCTTTGTTGGAGTAGGTGTGGCTTTGTTGGAGGAAGTGTGTCATCGTGGGGGTGGGCTCTGAGGTCTCCTATGCTCAAGTGATGCCTAGTTCAGTTCACTTCCTGTTGCCTTTGGATCCAGATGTAGAATTCTCAGCTCCTTCTCCAGCACCATGTCTATCTGCATGCTGCCATTCTCCCAGCCACCATGCTCCCCACCATAATGATAATGGACTAAACCTCTGAAACTATAAGTCGCCACCTCAATTAAATGTTTTCCTTTATAAGAGTTGCTGTGGTCATAGTGTCTCTTCACAGCAATGGAAACTCTAAGTCATTAGCCAAATATACTTAAAAGCAAAAAAAAAAAGTATTTTTCTGAGGTAGGGTGTTACATATCTCTGCTGACCTCAGACTTACTATGTAGACAAGGATGATCTTGAACTTCTGATCTTCCTGCCTGTCCCTCCCCCCAGGACAGGGATTACAGGCATGCACTACCACACCTGGTTTCAGACAGTGCTGTGAATTGAACCCATGGCTTCATGCACGTGAGACAAGTGATCCTATCAACTGAGCTATATCTCTAGCCTTAAGAGTAAAGGGGCTCTACTTGTTCTTAGCAGTAGATCTGATTTGATGTGGTCACTGGGAGTGGCAGAGAGACATCAACCAGACCTTACATGTCACCAGAACCCAGACCTACAGACAAGTACTTCTGTGTGTAACTGGTGCCTTTTGGATGTTACAAGATGCAGAGTCTGCTACTTGGACCCTGGCAGCAATCCTTGATGTTCCGTGCCCCCCTTTAGGACTCTAGTGTTAGTGTGATCTGGGAGTATAGTATATGTCTGTGGCCCTCAAAATTAACAGTATAGTATTCCCATGGAGTAAAGACCTTGTTGACCTTAGTCCTTGCTCTGTGCAAGACACCTGTGGTTCTTTGGATGAGAAACATCCCACATAAGATCAGGCATTTGTACACTTTGTCCCAAGTGGTTGTTGGTGTTTGGGGGAGGTGTGGCCTTGCTGGAGGTGGGCTTTGAGAGTTTAAAACCTCGTACCACTCTCTGTTCACTCTCTCTGCTTTGTGCCTGTGATTCAAGGTGTGAGCACTCAGCTTCCTGTTCTGGCTGCCATGTGCTGCCATGATGGACACTCATGATAACCATAGCCCACGTACACCCTTCTTTCTGTAAGCTGCTGTTAGTCCTGGTGTCTCACCACAGCGAGAGAGAGTAGCTAATACAGCATAACACTTCCGCAGAAAGTGACTGATATGGCACCATAATGCTTTCTAGAATTAAAACAAATCCATCAACAAGCCATATGTGGTGGTGCATGCCTACCATTCCAGTACTTGAAAGGCTGAGGCAGGAGGATGGTGAATTGCAGGCCGGTCCGGGCTGCAGACTAAGACCTGTCTTACACAACCAACAAAACGAAAGAGGCCCTAAGCATAGGGATATCCCAGACTCAAACCGAGCTCCCTCAGCATTTTTCTGAGGCAGCAGGTAGCAGAAGGGAGGAGGAAACAAGAGACCTGGGAATATGAGAACTCCAGTCCCGTGACAGAGAAGACCACTTCGCCACAGGTGAGAAGGAAGTACTGAGGGATTTGCAGCGCCATGTTCACTGTGTTGGGTGGGATGTCTTCAAACTCCTTCACTTCCAGGCAGCCATCACTCTAGACCATCAAAGCGACAAGCAGGCAGTTGAGAGGCAGGCAGAGAGAACGTTTAGAATAACAGTGTTCATAAAGACAAATTGAGTTGACCTTCTGAGGTTAAATCAGGGAACTTAGGATGTCAGTGCCCATTTTAAATGTAACTGTGCAATGTTGGGAGCCCGTCAGTTAAAACCTTGCCGCCTTTAAACATTAAATCCTAAAGTCAGCAGTCCATAAGGAAGCATCAAATACTGGTCAATAGGAACGTTTAACTAGTGTGTGACCAAGTCTGCTGGGTTTTATTCTACAGTCAACTTAAGTCAACAGTAAGTTAGAGAATCTGCAGTGGGGCAGTGAGATGGCTTGGTGGGGAAAGGGGCTTGCCATCAAACTTAACAACCTGAGTTTGAACCCTGTGATCCACACAGTGGAGAGAGAGAACAGACTTCTATAGGTTGTACCTACACACACACACACACACACACACACACACACACACACACACACCACACACTCTTGCACAATTAAAAAAAAGAATTAGTGGTGAGTTGAATTAGTCCTAAACCCATTTACAGATCCCAATTCCTCTAGTTAATCATGAGATGCCTGAGTGTCTGTGAGGGTTCAGGCCAGCCGAGGCTGACCCAGCTGTCTGTTGTGTGAGAATGAACTACTAACCGCCCTTCTGATCACATAGGTATATGCGCTGCCAAAGTCAAGGTTGGAAGATTTAAAAGCACGTTGACAGTCTGATGCAATCTCTGTGGAGTTTATTGTGAAGTCTTTTCTATTAAAAGAAAGAACAACAGAGGTTATGGTTCTTGGTATTAAAATCTCCATTTTTATTATTTTTTTTTAAAGAAAAACACTAGACAACCTTGAATTTGGGAGCAAGTTGCCCAGAAGAGGTACTTACACTCCAGAAGGAAAAAACTGATAGTTGCTGGCGTTGTAACTGGTGATATTTTCATACACTTTCCCACTCATTGTGATGGTGAGCATCTCGTTAAGGGTGTTAACAAATCTGGAACAGAAAACCATCTGTAACCAGAACTCCGTCACAGGTCTGGTATCCAGTGTTAGGTTATGTTCCTTTGTAAAGGAATTTAAGATGCAGACAGAGAATTCTTGGGTCTAGAGGCAGAAAGTTAGCTACCTCGCGGTTCTTCCTGTCCACCTTCCCATTTATGAGAACATCCTTAAAAGAATTTACCTAACAGTATGTACGCACGCTAGCAACTGCTTAGCTTACCAATATTTAGGGGCATTCATTAACTGGGCGTGGAAACAAGGACTGATTCCTTCTCTTTCTAGAAGGCAGCCAGACTTTGTTTGTGCTGCTTGCATGGAAAGTTTCAGAGTTCAACAGGTGAAGGACCAAAAAAAAATATAAAAGTTGCTGGACAACAGCCCCAGGCAAGACTTCCTTTGGGGAAAGAGAGTCTGCCATTTCAGTTACCTCTGAGAGCATGGGCACAGAGCGGACGCAAGATCTGAGAGAAAGAAGTCAGGTAACCCAACACGAAGAGACTGTCCGAGGTGACTGCACTCAGGGGGGAGACCCTGTGGCTCCGGCCAGCTTCTGCAGTCCCAAGGCTTCTAGTCTTGACACGTCCCCTTGCTTAAACCTCAGGAGGAAGCAGGTGAGCTGCTTGCCTTCCTGCCTTCTTAGGACCATACGGAATGTCACTTCAAGAACAGATGTTACAGACGTTTCCTTAGAGGCTCTTTGCTATAGAAGACCCTGAGATTCTTAAACTGCTCTAGGGATGAGCACATTGCTGCCCCAAGGGAGATCAGTTGTTTGTTTTGTCCACCAAATAGATAGATGACAGATTATAGCAGATTATTCAATATATAGAACAAGAAATAATAATGATGGATATATAAGTACTATAAAGAACAACCTAACCATTATATCCCTAAAACATATGGCCCAGTCTCATCAGCTTCATGGTATATATTTATTTGATAGATAGTCTATATATACACAAATAATTTTTTTTTTCGGTTTTGAGACAGGGTTTCTCTGTATAGCCTTGGCTGTCTTGGAACTCACTCTATGGACCAGGCTGGCCTTGAACTCACAGAGATCTGCCTGCCTTTGCCTCCAGAGTGCTGGGATTAAAGGCATGTGTCACCACCATCTGGCCACAAATAATTTTTAAAAGATATCATATCAACATTTAGTGTGTGTGTGTGTGTGTGTGTGTGTGTGTGTGTGTGTGTGTGT
>CABHPR010139451.1:0-15330 GCA_902168415.1 Peromyscus melanophrys | reverse complement strand
GTGTGTGTGTGTGTGTGTGTGTGTGTGTGTGTGTGTGTGTGTGTTGCGTGCAGGTACCCTTAGAGGCCAGAAGAGGACAGGTTCAAAGTATTTTTTACTTAAAGTGATAAAAATTTAAGGACCACTTCCATAGAGAAAGAAATAGGTGAGAATACAGACTATGGTCATGTTTTAAGAAACTAAGAATAAGCTAAATTTCCTTGAATAGAGATGGGTAGATAGATTATGGTGTATCTATGCAATGGAAGGCTATTGTGTGGTCAAGTGAACAGACAGGAGATGCAGATATAAATATGGTCAAATATCAAAGTGATGTATATTATATAATATTGATAGCATTATTGTAGAACAATATATGCCTGTGACAATAACTTTTATATTATTCTATGTTTAAAACACAATAAACAACACATTGTTTATGGGAATGCAATATATAGCAATATATAGTGTTAAAATGCAGGGAAAAGCAATATTAAATTTTCAACCAATTTTTTAAAAGATTTATTTTTATTTCTTGTTTTTACCTATGTGTATGTTCTTTTGTGTGTGTGTGTGTGTGTGTCAGGAGAGGTCAGAGACGATGTCTGATCCCTGGAGCCGGAGCTACAGGAGGCTGTGAGCCACCTGCTGTGTGTTCTGGACTGAGCTCAGGTCCTTTGCAGGAGCAAGAAGAACTCTTGTGAACACCAGCTGAGCCCTTTCTCTAGCCCCTCAATTTTTGACTGAAGTCTTGCCAATTTATTTAAAAGATGACCATTTAAATCTTGCAACTTATTGATCGTGTAACATAAAATTTCATTTGCTTGAAATTTTGTATTTCCTTCCTTTAATTTACACATTAATCAGAAAGTCTGATGTCACGGAGGTTTTGAAGTTGTTCTGTTTATCAATCTTTCCTGGTTTTCTAGAACTTCCTCTTTAGCACTAGCTCCAAGCCACCACGGAAACAATGAAATCCTTTTGCTCTATCAAGGATTTGGTATTACTACTTAATAGAGAAGTGATTCTGATTTATCTGTTACCATACATGTGGGTGGGTGGGGTCAACACCTTGCCAATGCTAGGCATCTCTCTTCTTCAAGACTCCATCAAAGATATTTTTAAATTTACAACCTCATCACATAGATTACACAAACACATTTTTAAAATTAAGCTTTTAGGGGCTGAAGAGGTAGCTCAGTTAAGTCTCTGCCTCAAAAGCAGGAGGACCCAAGTTCAATTCTCCGTACAGGGGCAGAGGCAGAGGCTGGGGACTCACTGGTCAGCCAGCCTAACCAGAGCATCCCAGTGGCAGCGAGAGGTTCTGCTCAAAAAACAGTGTGGACACCCTGAAGAGTAACACACGAGGGCTGACTTCCAGTAAGTGCGTGCGCACACACGCACACAAGCTCTTAAACACCTCAGTTATACTAGTGAGCTGAGCAGCTGTGGTATGTGGGTGCACACACACACACACACACACACACGTTTTTAAACACCTCAGTTACACTAGTGAGCAGCTTCAGCAGTGAAGTTGTTTGCTGACAAGCCCAACGACCTGAGTTTGATCTCCGGTACCCACGTGGTGTAAGATGGAGTCAGCTCCTGAAGTTGTGCGCTAACCTCCACACCCATACATGTCTACACATGAATAAGTAATAAATAGCCTAAATACCATAATCTACATTGTCTAAGGTTTCCAGCGTTAGGAGACATTTCTAAGGAAATCAAAGCAATGGAAATGTTCTGAGGACAAAATGAAACCCTAGAGATGCTTCCAGTCCAGAGCCAAATACAAAACACAGAGCAGCTGTGTGTGTGTGTGTATGTGTGTGTATGTGTGTGTATATGTGTGTGTATATGTGTGTGTGTACATGTGTGTGTATATGTATGTGTGTGTACGTGTGTGTGTATGTGCGTGTATATGTGTGTGTATATGTGTGTGTATATGTGTATGTATATGTGTGTGTATGTGTGTGTGTGTATGTGTGTGTATATGTGTGTGTATGTGTGTATATATGTGTATGTATATGTGTGTGTATATGTATGTGTGTGTGTATGTATGTGTGTGTATATGTGTGTGTGTACATGTGTGTGTGTATGTGTGTGTGTGTGTGTGTATGTGTGTGTGTATGTATGTGTTCTGCAGGGCAAGACAGGTAATTACAAAGCTCAAAGGCATCTATGGATGGAGAGGTGTGCCCTTGAAACTCATCATGACACCTCAAAATGAGACGTTCTTTGGAGAGAAGACACTTAAGGAGGCAAAAGGAAGCTGCTTGGTGGCCTTAATCCAACATGGCCGATTGGATACAGACTAGCAGAGAGAAAGAAGGTGGCTATCAATAGTCAACCAAGGAGGGAGGCCTCACAAGAAACCAGTTTTGACTGCACCTTGATCATGGACCTCCCGCTGGAGGAACGCTGAAAACATGAGTTCCTGTTTAACACCAGGCTGTGGCACGTCGTCCTGACAACATCAGCACAGACAGGTGCCCAGAAAAAAGATGGAGGGAACGAAAAATCGAATGACCTGGGCTGGCAAAATGAATCACACCAATTTAATTACCCTGGGGAGAAATCTGAAATTTTCAAAATCAAAGAAGATACCAGAAGCTTGGTGAGAAACTGATTATTATAAGTCAGTGCCTTTAAGTCAGAAGCCAGCAGAGAAGTCTCCAGAACTCTGGGAATGCACCATGCGTAAGAGGATGACTCGCTGCTCACTGAATAGCTTCCTGTGCTTAGCAAGGTGTGTGGGCAGAGGCTACAGCAAAATGAAAAAGGTGAGTGAGGAAGACAGCGTGGAGTCCAGGGAAGAAAGCGTTCACCTGGGCACAGTGGAGTCTCTGAGGACACTGTCTGGAGGGGCTGCAGAGCATGTGCTCTGGTAGGTCACAGAGCACGTGGAGGAAAACTGGTTTCCAGAGAGGAGAGTTGACACCCTGAACACTAACTAAGAGCTGGAGACTTCGTGACCAGGTAAAGGCTAACGTTTTGTGTGTGTCATGAATGAATCCTGAATTCTATCAGATTATTTTTCTACATCAGTTGATAAGATAATGTGGACTTTCTTTCTTGTTTACTAAGATGATGAATTATGTTGTCTGAACCAGCCTAGCATTCTCATGCAAACATGACATTTTCATACCTTGTTACCACTAGACTTGATTAAGGGAACGTGTCAAGCTCTGTTAGAAGTGGAAAGAACCAGTTTCAAAAGAAATCTCCATACCTGATCCCATTTTCTCCTTTTTCTGGCTTCTGGTTAAGTCCATCTTTTACCTGAGAGAGAAACAAAATATGAAATTATTTCTGAGCCAGTGAGATGGTTCAGTGTGTGAAGGCCTTGTGTGCAAGCCTGTCTCTCTGAGTTCAACCCCTGCAGCCCATGTAAAGGCGGAAGGGGAGAACTCACTTCACAGTTGTTCTCTCACCTCCATGCCCTGCTCTTTTATGTACCTATCATGTGCACATGCACATGCACACACACACATAACACACACATACACACATATACATACAAATGCACACACATACATATATACACACATATACACACAAATGCACACACATACATATATATACACATATGCACACACATACACATATACACATGCATACACATATGCACATATACACGCATATATACACAAACACATATGTTGTGGAATAATCTTTTTGTACACTGTGAAGATGTGTCACTCTGATTGGTTTAATAAAAAGCTGAACAGCCAATAGCTATGCAGGATTTGGGTGGCAGAGAGAATCCAGGGAAGAGGAAAGATGGGGACGTGAGGAGACACAGAATAAGTTCTGAGCTGGTTGAGACACGCCTAAGCTAAAGGCTGAGCTTTCATAATTAATATAAGTCTCTGTGTCGTTATTTGGGAGCTGGCTGGAGGGACAGAGAAAGACTCATTACACATATACAACACATAAACACACATACACACCCACACATACTCACATAAATAAAATAAAATAATTTCCTGATATTTAGCTCATTGGAATCAATTCACACTAACACTTCAGACTTTGAGAGCATGATACTGGCCCTTGTCCTAGGAGATCAGGGTCCTTTCTTCATCCTCGCCCTCCCCCCAGGCTAACACACGCTTCTGCTGTTATTGATCTTGATTGTCAATAGTTACAGAGTATGACTCTTCAGCAATTCAGATTGTCCGACCTTTGGACATTGCAACACTGTGTTGTCAATACAAAGTTCATGTGTAATGCCGGGTGGTGGTGGCGCACATCTTTAATCCCAGCACTTAGGAGGCAGAGCCAAGCGGATCTCTGTGAGTTTGAGGCCAGACTGAGATTAGCCAGTCTACAGAGCGAGATCCAGGACAGGCACCAAAACTACACAGAGAAACTCTGTCTTGAAAAACCAAAACCAAAACCAAAACCAAAACCAAAACAAAGTTCATGTGTGAGAACCGCACAGATGAGTTAGGAAAATCACTGCAAAATAAAATCTCATAAGGCTTTAAGTAAGTACATTTGTGCTGGGGCATGCTCGGAGCTACTCTGGGGAGTGTGAACCACAGGCTGGACACTCCTGATAGAACAAGGCACTCAACAGCTTCCTAATTAAGCGAATGGCCAATACCATTAATTGCACATTGAGTTTTCTGTATGTTCTTACTCAAATTCCCCTGACAGACTGACTGAAGTTCCTTTATTCAGTTCAACTACATCTTCACTCTCCATGTACCAAATGACACGTCTGCATTTTGTCTACAAATATGTCAAATGCATTTTATTCCTTGTATTTGATAGACATACCATATTTTTGTAAGGCTACTCTAAGTGCACATTTAAAAATTAATACAAATAAAGATATGGTAATCAATTTATCTCAAAAAGGTCTCTAAGAATGTATATATGTATCCATGTGGTTTACACACGTACATGAGAGCGTGCATACACACACAAGCATAGGCACACACTCATCGCAACACAGTTTTATTTTTAGTTATTTGCCTTTCAATTTTTATTATTTTTGCTTTTCTGAGTCAGGATCCCACTGTGTTGCTCTGGCTGGCCTGGAACTCAAAGAGATCCTGCCGTGTCTGCTTCCCGAGTGCTGGGATTAGAGGTGTGTGATGCTATGCCCATCTCAGAAGGGCCTTGCTAACAGTCCAGGGCAGCATCTGCCTCCTGAGAGCTGGTGAAAAAGGTGTGGAGCACCACACTTGGCTCCTAGTTTTCTTTTTAAATCATTATTAATAGTGATCCTTATTACCCACCAGCCAAACCTTGACTGGAAGTCCAATGACTTGTGTTCTTGAAGAAAGACGAACTTGAAGGGTGCCTGATGTAGTACTCTATACAGATACAGCAATGTCACAACACCCATAAAAAGCTGTGCCTTGAGGCTGAAGAGGTGGCTCAGCAGCTAAGGGCACTTGCTGCTCTTGCAGAGATCCTGGGTTTGGTTCCCAGCACCTACATGGTGGTTTACAATTATCTATGACTCCTGTTCCAGGAGATCTGATGCTTTTTCTGACCTCCTCAGACACCAGGTACCCAAGTGGTGTACAATGTGTATACAGATAAAACATTCAAACAAAATAAAATCTAAAAAATGTAAAATCTGTGTCTCTAATATTGCAAATAGCCAAGAGAAAGCTGTAAGTACCAACTACTTACCACGAGGTAATGACTGGGGGCCCATACTAGAAGGGTGTGACGATGGCCTGGCTCAAAGTCATGAGCTACAGCAGTGACTGGGGACCCAGGAGAAGACACGTTTATGCTTGTCAGCTTGTCTACGTCAAAAGTCAGGAATCTGTTTGTCTGGAGATGTGGGGTGTGGGGAGGGAGGGCAGAGTCAGCACTGTGCATTTGAACACTGTAATGCCATGTTACATGGCATTCCATGTTCATCCACACCCAAAACACCCTGTAGAGACTAAACACTGGGCCTCCCATCCCCAAGGACACTGCCACACAGTTCTTTCTGTATTGCCACAGAGATTATATTGTTCACTAAACTCTCTAATTTTGTTTTTCTCTGAGGAAACACGTTCTGTGAAGTCACTTATGGTCCTATGTAAAGAACTGTCCCAGGGACTGGGGCTGGAGACATGGCTCCAACGTTAAGTGGCTGTTCTTCCAGAGGAGCTAGGTTTGATTCCCAACCTCCACACGGTGGATCACAACCACCTGTAATTCCATTTCCAAGGGATTCGACACCCTCTTCTGGCCTCTGAGGGCACCAGGCACACCCATGTAAACAGGCACATATGCAGGCCAAACACCCATACACATTAGAAAAAATAAAACAAAAATAAAAACGAAACAAACCACCAGAGGAAAGCAATGGTTCTGGTGAGATCAGTATGGGGCGCCCTGATGACCAGAAGTCAGACTTCTAACACCACTGCTCCGGCGATGGTGGGTCAGGGATGAGAGCAGATGAACCTGCATCACTGGGGTCAGGACCTCAAGGTTCTCCATGTGACCAGACTCGGGACAATGACCTTTAGAGTGGGGTTTTCTGCATCGGCACTGTGTGTACCAGGACAGATGATGCTTCCCTGTGGAGGCTGAGTGCCAGCAATTCTGGCTTCCATAGATGAAATGCCAGTTGCACACTCTCAGTTTATGACAACAAAGAACTGCCTATAGAGACTGTTCAACATCTCCTCAGGGATACTGTCGGCCCTGTTTGGGACCACGGACCTTCCCTGATTTGGAGTGGTAGTTTCCTGTGGCAGCAGCATGTGGGAAGTTATAGAAATGCAGGATTTCTGGTCTACAGATCAAGTCTGCATTCTCCAGCGTACCAGGGTGATGAGTACCCACATTCAAGTCAGAGGCCCATTGGGCTAGAGAGGAATATGAGGTGAACATTGACGTGTATCAATCTTAGATTGGCTTTGGGGTTTATACAAGGACCCATAAGGATAGCTCCTTTGAGTTGTGTCATACGTCAGACGAGAAGAAGTAGGGGGTCCTACTGCCTCTCACTTACTTGAGACATTTGTTCAAGTGTCACAGTATCTCCAGGAAGATACACAGTCATGTTATTGTTTCCAATATTCAAGACCTTGATTTGGACTTGATTTCCTCCAGGGAAGATTGGCAGAGTTTTCTGAGAAAAATAAAGGAAATCAACAATGAGGACTCCTATGGATGATCACTGTCACCCTAGCTCAGGAGTCACTTTCCTGACAGACACCTGGACAAGCCTACTGGTTACATTGGGCATGGTAATGGAACCTTATTTAGCCTTAAAAACAAATGGGATTTTTTTTATATCCTCTAAGGTGGGTGAGCCTTAAGGGCATTATAAAAGAAGCCAACCACAAAAGGATAAATGCTCCATGACTATGATCATGTGATCCCAAAGCAGACTCCTAGAGACAGACCATAGAACTGTGCCTGCTGGGGGCCTTGGAGAGATAAATCAGGAAATTAGCTCTGAGTGTCATAGAGGTGTCATTTGGGATGATGGGAAACTTCTGGAAGTATGTGTGGTACGGGTTCCACAGGAAAGGGAAGTGTATGGAGCTGCATGCTTAGAAATGATTAAGATGGGAAATTTCATTTATGTATGTTCACTGCCATGAATTGTGTGTGTGTGTGTGTGTGTGTGTGTGTGTGTGTGTGTGTGTGAGAGAGAGAGAGAGAGAGAGAGAGAGAGAGAGAGAGAGAGAGAGAGTCTCTCTCTTCTACTTTTGTGTATCATATACTCCTTGCCTCTAGAACTGAAGTCTTATCTCCAGGAGGCAGCATTGGGCTGGTTTAGAAAAGTGCACCCCACAGGTATTAGGACTGGTTTAGGAATTAGCCCTTAGTAGATATATTAGAATCCAAAATGTGTTTTTCCATGAAGAGGACAGTGTATATATTTCTGAAGTGCCTGTCTGTGAATGATAAGCTTCTTCTCACCAAAGAGTTCAGACAATTCCATGAACTCATCTCCCATTATGGAAACTATATTGTAGGCAGAAGCTATTCATGCCATTTTTTCCAACGAATGAAGTCTGCCCATTGGTTCCAGGACCTCCTGTGCCCTGCCATGGTAGAACCCAGAGTGCCCCACCCCTAGCCTCCCATTGCCCTTTACTCCAGGAACTCCTACTGTTTATAGGGAGAGCCCCCTAGTCTCCTTTAGTCCTCCCAGCCCCAAAGGAAGCTCACAGAGAGCCCAGGAGAACACTCACATCAATTTCCACTTGCACAATTGCAGCCGCCACGAAGGCCATGGAAGCCAGGAACATCCCAACTGTCATCTTCTTCAGGGAGCTGAAGAGGACAAGAGGGAAGTGAACATCAGCCCACCTCACCCAGATGAACCAAGAGTAAGCCCCAAAGGACAAGCTGCAGCGTCTCCCATTCCAGCTGCTTCCCTGCAAAGACACTTCTGGGGTTGCCACTGTTTCAGGACTTTATTTTATTTATGCGTGTGCATTTGCCTATGTGAGTATATGTACATATGCATGTGAGCGTGCTCTCGAGGCCAGAAGAAGATGTCAGATCCCCTGGAGCTGGAGTTGCAGGCATTGTGAGCTGCTTCATGTGGATGCTCTGGTCCATGCGTTTGAGAAGCAAGCATCCCTAACTACTGAGCCATCTCTGAGTCCCTTTCTGTGGTTATTCGTGGCCAGAGCTAGTGAGAGCAAATAGAATCCTTATTTGTATTATCACATTAGAAATCCTGTGTTCACAACTAAGATCTCTGTCATGTATATACATGATGAGAGCCTTGATTATCAGCTTTTTTCAGGCTTCTATTAATAGCATTTTTATTTATTTTAAAGAGCACTTTCAGAAATAATGCACACAAACATCTCTTTTTAAAGCCGTGTGTGTGTTGTATGCAAGTGAGTATGGATATGTACAAGCCCATGTGGGCACATGAGGAAGCTATAGGATGTCAGGTGTCTTCTGACCCTGCCCACCTTATTTTCATGAGGCAGAATCTTTAGTGAATCTGTAGTTCATCATGTTTGACTCCGGGGATCTGCCTGTCTCTGCCTCCTAGCTCTGATGGTAGGGGTGGCACTGCCATGCCTGCCTTTTGACGTGAGTTCTAGGGGTCCGAACACAGATCTTCCACTTACACAGAAAATGCTCTTACCCAGTGACACATCACTGCGCCCCAAACAGCTCTTAAATTGATTTCTTTAAAGCCTTCTCCATCAGCCAGGCCTTGTAGCAGAGCCTATAATCCCATCTCCTTGGGTAACTTGCAAGTTTAGAGCCTACCTGGGCTGCACTGTGAGTTCAAGGCTAGCCTTGTCTCAAAATAGAAAGGAAAAAGAAGCCTGGGCTTCTACCTCAGTAGAAGAACATTTGTCTAGCATGTGTGAAATTCCCTTGGTTCAATCCCGAGTACTGCAAAAATAAAATAAATAAATGTCCCATCCTCTAGGTCAGTGGTTCTCAACCTTCTAACACTGCCACCCTTTAATACAGTTCCTCATGTGGTAGTGACCCCCCAACCATAAAATTATTTTCATTGCTACTTCATAACTGTCACATTGCTACTGTTATGAATCATCATAGGAATAGCTGTGTTTTCTGATGGCCTTAGGTAACCCCTGTGAAAGGGTTGTTCGACCCTCAAAGAGGTCGTGACCCATAAGTTGAGAAATGCTGATCTAGGCAGACGCTTCTGGAAACAGAGCAAAACCCTGAACCAACAGCATCTCAATCAACCCAAATTAAGCAGCTACCTACGTGAAATTGAGACCACATTTTGCAATGAGAGGGTATACCACAGCATCCATAATGGGGACCATGATGACAATCAGGATGGCATTCACCGTCTGCAGAGGAAGTGGAGAGGGGCTGTTAGTGTTATCTCTATGAGCACTGGGACCTTGGGAAGTGACCCGAATATCTTCTCCTACCTGCATCTGGTCTGGCTGAATTTCAATGGCTCCCTAAAAGAGAGGAGGCAAAATATTACTGGAAAAAATGCCATGAAACAGAAGGAGAAAGGGGACCAAGGGACGAAAGAAGAGGTGACCAGAAAGAACTATGACAGGTAAACTTACAATCTTCCCACTCATAGTTGTTGCTTGCAGCGTCCATCTGGAGCCCTGAAAAATGAACACATGTATTGTGTCATGGGGGCATGTGGCTATTTAATGTGATAATCCACCACTGAACCTTCTAAATCATGACTGAAATGTTATGGGATTCGAAGTTGTCATGAACATCCTGTTGGCCTCTTGGCTCCATCACAGTACTAGGAAGACAGAGACCAGTTGTACACCAACAGACCTAACTCTGCCCTGGGATGCATGAAGGACCTGGGACAGAGCTATCCCCAGGGGATACATATGGTGATATTTTATTTGTAATGAAATGTGATTTTATTTGTATGTTAATAAATAAAGTTGCCTGGGGGTCAGAGCTAATAGTAAGCCATAGCAGAAGCCAGGCGGTGGTGGTGCACACCTTTAATCCCAATCACATGACAGGCAGATCTCTGTGTGTTCAAGGATACAGCCAGCATGGAGACACACGCCTTTAATCTCAATACCAACCATAGAAGACCTGGAGGTCTGTATAGACAGGCAGTGATGAAGAGGTCATGTAGTTGGGTTTACAACCAATGAAAAGGCAGAACAGAAAGTCAATAAAAAGACAGATACACAGGAAGTACGTCTCTTTCTGAGGGGAAGGACGACAGCGGCAGTGAAGGGTAAGAAAGGGTTTTTAGTATCAGCTCTTAGCTACTGCTCTGACCTCTTGGGCTTTTAACTCTGAATTTGGCTCTGTGTTTCTTATTTAATAAGATTGTTACTCTACAGACACAAAAGTGCAAGGCTGCGTGAAATACACGGTACAACCTCTCAGGGTGAGCTCATTGGGCCACTGTGTTCTGTGTATGCTGGTATCAGTATCTAGAACATTACAGTAGTAAAGAACCATCTTTTGAAAGCTAGGGAGGGTGTTTAAACACTTCTAACAAAGACAGTGATGGCCTTAAATCTGGGCAGCCTAATTGCAGTTCATCTGTTTCTTATAGGATATGATGATTTTTTTTTTTTTTTTGGAGATAGAGTTTCTGTGTGTAGCTTTGGAGCCTGTCCTGGATCTCTCTCTGTAGACCAGGCTGGCCTCAAACTTACTCTGCCTGTGTCTGCCTCCCGAGTGCTGAGATTAAAGGCGTGCACCACCACTGCCCAGCAGATGTGATGATTTTTATGGCTGACTAAACACTCAATGGATCAATGGAAATCCATCAACTCCATGGGGAAGACAACATGGGAAGCGGTAGAGCTGTGCTGTTTGAGTTCTTAGTACGTACCAGTCACTGAGGACCTTGTATGTAATGTCTAATTTGGGCCTCGCAGCAGAGGTGGGTGGTCAGGACAGACATGTAGAAAGGGTTCTGAGTTCTGAGCCTAAGTCACCCAGCTGCCAGGGATGCCTGCATTTCTAGTGCAAGTCTGATCCCAGTTAGCCCCTCACTCAACACTAAAGGTGGTTCCTTTGTCCTTCCAGGATGCTCTCTCCTTCATGCTACAGGAGGAGATGTGTACATGCTCAAATGTTCTCCAGGGTCCCCACCCTTCCACGAGTCCTGTCTGTACAGTGACACATAGCTGTTCACAGTCTCTCGAAGAAACAGTGTCTCCTTGTCTGACTAGTGAGTATTGTGCACTGGGTTTTCTGACATGATTGTGTAGACCCCAACGTGTGTCCTACACATGGCCTCATATCCCATCTCTGTGCATATGGGAAACATGAACCAGAACCAGGCTATCATCACAACAGTAAAGGAGAACATGGAGTTGAGAGGGGGGTGGGGTGGGGTGGGGGCAGTTGGAAGGAGGTAATGGTGTATGGATATGATCAAAGTACATTGTGTGAGGGTATGACTGTTTCAAAAGAAAGAGCAAAGCCACAAGTCTAGTCTGGTCAGGCACCTGCTTTGGGTAGGAGGACTTGGGTCCAGTCATTTACAACCCTGTATTCTGTTTCAAGTATTCTATTTTAAAGTAGGAGATCTGCATCAAGCCCCTTTAAGTAGAACATTGCACAAATCTCCTCAGAGGCAATACCTTTCTATCAGACTGGGTCAGTAGAACAGACTCTGCCCTGGGTTCTGATTGGCAGGGGTCCCAGATGCTCTGAGGACATTTCCCCAGGGTTACTCTAGGTAAACAAACCTTATTTTCTTCATTGACTCACAGTAGACACGTGGATGGAACCTTTTAGGATATGTTTTAACCAATAAACTAAATATGATGCAACAATTAAATCAGCAGAATACGAAAAAGAAACTGGAATAGGATGTTTTTAGGAGGTGAACACGCAGTGTGGCCTGGTGAGTGGCAGTACTCACCACCTACTGATGAAACAAGAGACATTACCTGCTGATCAAACAAGGCCCAGAACATGGGGAGTGGAATATACAGGGTCATCACCTTCGTGACCATCTTAATTTGTGAGATGAGCCGTTCCTGCGGGTGGACAAATCAGCCAGAGTCAACAGCAGTTGTGGCGGCCCTGTTGCAAAGCTGGGACGTTTGCATCTAGGGACAAGCTGGGAAGTGGTTGTTTAGTCTAAAGAACACACCACAGGTTTAGCTAGGAAACCCGAACATTCTGATCAAGTGAAGCTGCAAGGGAGGACAGCTGTTTAGGAGACCGGCCCCCGAGCTCACTACATGCCAATCTCAAGGTTACCACCCCAGCTCTTCTCTGTTCAAAGCGATGGAAGACGACCAAGTGAACAGCTATGACAGGCTCCTATGGTCCATGACCAATGATAATCATTGTTTTAAGGTCTTTTTAAAGCAACGGTGCATAGTTGTGCTCCACGTGCTGGCAAGTGCTAGGCGGACACGGTTGAGGGTGTTGCCCATGAAGCTAACACTCTGCATTGTGCTTTCTTTTCACGCCCGCCTTCTGGAGCACCAGGGCCGCTGTGACAGGAAGGGCGACTTACATCGTATTTCTCTTTAGCCCAGTCCAGCCAGTGTTCCCTCTTGGGAAATGCCTTACTTCGGTGCCTAAATCTGTTTTTGATGGCAAACTGAAGGAAGGAAGGAAAATTAAATTTTAAAAGAGAATCAACTATACCAAAAAACTACATTTTAATGAATTCTCTTTTAATGGACAAACATGGGAGAAAAGGAGGCTCATTTTAACTAGTAGATACTAGGCACATTGGCTGAAACATACAACAAGGGTCTTTTTCTAATCCAGATACCTGTGTTGGGGTCCCATTGCCAGTATTTTACTCCCCAGCCTGTCTAGAAAAGCATGTTCAATAGAAATTAAATACATGTACACATTTGTATTAAGTTTTCTAATAGCCAATTAACAAGTAAAAACAAAATACATAAAAGTGCCCCCCCCCCCCCACAGGGTTTCTCTGTGCAGCCCTGGCTATCCTGGAACACGATCTGTAGACTAGGCTAGCCTTGGACTCAGACATACGCCTGCCTCTGCCTTCTTCATGATCCTTCATGCCTCTGCTGGGATTAAAGGTGTGCACCACCAACACTTGGCTCTATTTGGTAAGTTGTATAAAGAAAAGACACCCAAGTACCCTAAAAAAATCATCTTAAAGGGAAAATCAAAACTTTGTTGAGCTTTTCTTCTTTTTTATGAACTTTGATTTAAAGGAGGAGGAAGGCAGAGGAAAGCTCTGGAGTGATTTAATGAGGGGGGAGGGAAAGGGAGGGAAGGGGAGGGGAGGGGAGGGGAGGGGAGGGCACTTACACCGATGCATTTGGCCACTTTGTTCATGATGTTGCCCTGGGGCTGGACCTTCTTGTACATCCCACTGCCAAGGACGAAGACAACTGGACAGGGCAGGGGAAGAGGTGTCACTGCCAGAGCTCCCCGCGGTCTGAAAGATGCTCATTTATCTGCATCGTCCCCTTGTCCAGAAGCATGGGATTGCGTATAGAAGTGTTTCCCTGCCTCACAGGTGAAGAACTGCTGCTGATTACAGCAACCACCAGAGCCTCTGGGGAGCAGGATGCTTGTGCTGCCATATACAAACGCCACAGCCCAACGCTGTCTATCAATCCCACCCCCAAAGGAGACTCCCAGCCACTCAGCATAGCTATTTGAACACAAGTCCTAGTTATTTAAAGGAGACCAAGGGCACAGGAGCTTTTGCATGCCATAGGAATACATTATTCTACAAAGACAATAAATACAGCGCTAATATTTTTGGCTGCAATAGCAGGAGGGATTTTTTTCCTGCTCTTAATATTCAGGAGAAAGGGATTTAATCTGTTGAAAGGTTTACTTAATCATCAATGGCGGAATCCCCACCCCACCCCCAGTTACCGTACAGAAGCAGGACTATAATTACTTGCCTCTGCAGCTGCTTTGATAAAAATGAGAGAACCTTTTTCAATGAGGCTAATACTCTTTTGTGGAGCTTGTGAACAACAGGCATCTTGTGAAAATGGCCCACAAAGACAGCATTTCTGCAGGAGAGCCTGCATTAGGCTTCCAGATCACCCAATGCTACAACTTGATAACTGAAGAGCATTAATGGATCACTCGCTTCTCCTTGTTAAGGCCTGAGGCATTGCCAGCCACTGGCCCTCGGGTCTCACCAGGTTCGTGACTGTTCTGTAGATGTCCTGCATGGCCAGCTGACTGATACTGACTCGTGCTCATGCCCAATGCCCTTACAAACACGGGTGATGAAGGTTCCCAGCAGGCTGAGGTAGCATTCCCCTTTGCCAGTTACCATTTTAACCTTTCAACTTTTTGACAAACTGAAGCCTAACTCAAGCCCAGAACTTCCTAAAAGAGCTGCAGATGCCTGTGGTCTCAATTCTTTCATACGAAGACATAGAATCTTTTTCTTAAGAATGACTTATACAGACTAAATGAGAATTTGCCTGAAGTGCCTTTTTCTACTCAGCATTGAGAGAAGCATGCATTAGTCCTTTAGAAGACTATGGCCGTCTTTGAAGAATTATGGGAGAAAAGCGATGTTGAAAAGGGGCAAGGACAGCATTACATAATGGAGAAAACATAGTAAAACTATTTCAATATGAGAAAAAGAGGTGGAAAAAAGATTCTATTTGATACCAGTAAGACCTGAAAACAAAACCCGGAGAAAAGGTGAAGAACCCATGGAGGCTTGAGGGGACCGCTGGCAGGTTTTTCTCATACTAACTTTCAACTCAGAACATGCCAAGTTTCCTCTTTGTATTTCTTAAGGAAAAAAAACTGCTCAAAACTAATGCACATATGCAGAATCTAGATTCTATCTGTCTACCTATCTATCTATCTACCTATCATCTACCTGTCTGTCTATCTACCTGTCTCTACCTACCTACCTACCTACCTATCTACCTATCTACCTACCTATCTACCTACCTACCTACCTACCTA